>OX454419.1:10234649-10346426 GCA_949715475.1 Microchrysa polita
AAAAGATAATTAATCCGTACGCAGAACGAATCATTGGCGAGTATCAAGGCGGCTTCAGACCTGGTCGCAGTGAAGCTACTACTCCAAAAGTGCTGGGAATATAACATCGACGTACACCAAATTTTTGTCGACTTCAAGCAGGCATACGACAGTATCGATCGAAGTGTACTGTACAACATTATGCTGAATTTTGGTATACCGTCAAAGTTAGTGCGACTGACAAGGATGACGATTACTAATACCGTCTCGCAGGTGAAAGTGCAGAACCGACTCACTGACCTATTTGAAACTCGTACTGGACTCAAGCAGGGCGACGGGCCTGGCGCCGACGCTCTTCAACCTGGCTTTGGAGTATGTAATTCGAGCCATGAATATGGACAGCAGCGGAACGCTACTAATCAAGTCGACTCAATTAGTAGCGTACGCCGACGATATCAACATCATGTCTCGAAGGTTGGATGATGCAGAAAGCCTCCTGCATAACCTCAATAACGCCGCAAAGGAAGTTGGACTACATATCAACGAAAGCAAAACAAAGGCCATGATGCAATCGAAAACAAGGACGCCAGCAAATTCAAGCATCACAGTGGGGGACCTTAATATCGAGTATGTAGACAACTTCAACTATCTGGGTTGTAACTTATCAAAGGACGCCAACGAAACCGACGAAATTAAGCGACGGATACAACTAGCCAATAAGACATATTTCTCGGTCCTCCCTATAATTAATTCGAAACTTGCGCACAGGAACACGAAGCTCCGCGTGTACAAAACGATCATCCGACCCGTGCTATGTTATGGCTGCGAAACATGGACCCTTACCCAAGCCTCCGAAATTTTGCTAGACCGATTCGAACGAAAGGTCCTTCGGCGAATTTTCGGGGCCGTTCGCGAGCGAGACCATGGCGTATCCGGTACAACCATGAGTTGTATCAATTGTACGATGAGCTGGAAGTATCGAAAATCGTGAAGCTTCAACGTCTGCAATGGGCGGGCATGTACAACGAATGGACGACAATCGCATTCCAAAGAAAGTTATGAACGCACAACGAATTGACGGAGCGAGGTTGCGTGGACGACCGAGAGCTCGCTGGGAGAACTCCGTAGGTGAAGACGCCCAAAAGCTGCTGGGCTTCCGAAACTGGAGGACGAGGTCACGTAACCGCGACAACTGGAGGTCAACGATTCAGGCGGCCAAGGCCCGACGTCGGGCTATCGTGCCACATTGATGATGATGATGATGACTTTCAGCACATAACCGTAATCGAGATATTCGAAAAAAAAAACATTTTTAAAGGGTCTCTAGCATTGCTAGCGGCACTCGTACATACGAGTACTTTCGGGATCTTTTGTAGGACCTCGAAAGGAAGGCTCATGCAAAAATACAGGTTTCCCCTAATTTTTCCAAAGTTTTTTTTTTTTTCAAATTTCCTGGGGTAGTGTCTTTTGTAAAAATTAATTTGAAATGGAATACAAATGGTTAGTAAATATTTATTTTATAGAAATCTTTCGTAGACCCCCTAATCAACTTCACGGACCCCCAAATTTTCTCACACCTCCCGCCGACCCCAGCACGGCTTCGTGGACCCTAGGGGTCCGCATGGACCACTTTGAGAATACATGGTTTAGATGTTACCAGACTGTTTCGCACAAAAAAAAAACACGAAAAAAATACTTCCGGTTCTGGGCTCAACTATATTTTTTTTCAATCTCAGTGAACCCTTCCCATGTGACCACAAATCGTTGCCAGCGTGTATCGTACATCCGAATGACGAACGACGCAAGTGCGGAAATTGTAATTTTAATTTTTGTAAGTTAAGTACACCAATTGATTTCAAATTGGCTACAAAGAATTTTGATTTTAAAAGAAAAGGTTAATATATCAAAAAAATTGAAAAAACATTCGACCAGCAGGTGAATGAGACTTTCAACTGCAATCTCTGACAAATCAACAAATTTGCACTTGCATCGCTCGTCTTCTGGATGTACGATGTTCAGAAATAAAAATTCAAATTTTGAAATCCCTACTTAAGGACCGATTTTCTAGTGTTTGTTGGTACCTTATTTAATTTTTTTTTATTTAGTAGTCTGGCTGGTGCAGCGGTTAGTGCGCGCATCTTCGGTGCACAGGGTCATGAGTTCGAATCTCACCGTGGATCATGGTGTTTTTCGAACTCACGAGCTTGTGACGGACTATGATCTCACTCAGATGTTAAACGAGTACCCATTTATGGGGATAAATAACACTGCTGAGCGTGATGCTGATCTCATTACCTCAACAAAAGCAGATAAGATCTTGGAAATAGGATGTCATTAACACATCCTGCGGCCTTAGTCCAATGTTGGATTGTCGCGCCTGTTATTTATTATTTTATTTATTTATCGCTCGTCTTCTGGATGTACGATGTTCAGAAATAATAATTCAAATTTTGAAATCCCTACTTAAGGACCGATTTTCAAGTGTTTGTTGGTACCTTATTTAATTTTTTTTTATTTATCTGATAAATAAATAAATACGGAAAAGTGTGTTACTAGTACTACATTATATCAAATACAAACCACTTGACGATTCAAAATGTTTTATTCGTTTTCCCGTAACACGTATGAATAATATTCTAATTTGATTAAAATCTAGTTAAATAATTACGACTCTATGGTTGTCTTTTCACTTTTCCGATGTCATAAATCAATTAAACGCGACATGGATCGATGAAAAGATGTAATATTGTATGGTGGAATATTGAATTGCGTGCCGCGCGTTCTTCAGGTTGGATTAAAATTAAATAAAAAAAAATAATCAATATTTTTCAATAATATGTATATTTATTTCCATAATAATTTGAAAAGAAGAAAAGAGACGAAAACGGGTTATAATGGTGTCTAAATCTAATATCACCTCGCCTCTTGTGGCTCAGATAATAGAATATTAAAACGTATGAGTGCTGTGTTTTGAATGGGCATTTCGGGATTTGTCTTTGGTTTCTTTTTGGTGTTTCTTGTTTTGTTTTTCAATAATAATAATAATTACAAAAGTCCTCTACCGAAATGTGTATATGCATATATTATAGACACGAACACGGATGTCGAGAGGTCTAAGATCAAATTAATATATTCAAGAGAATAGTATGGCACATAAATGATGAGGGCTTTGCACTAAAAAGAATGGAGTATTTTTATTTGATTGCGTAACGTTTTTGTTGATTTTTAAAAGAGAAGTATGCATACAGAATTTTTCAAGTAGCCTCTGGTATTGTGTCTGTGTAGATGTTTTTCCATATTTAGCTTTTCGAATATAGTACTAATCGAGCAAATTAATATGAATTAAAAATGTATGTTTTTAAGTTAATTGTAATTTATTTATTTGATATTTGAATTGAATTGTACATTTGCACAATTATAAAACTTCGCATAGTAGTGGGAAATATCAATGGAATAAAAGACACAATGTGGCCAAGTTGGCTTTTAAAGAAAACACGAGGAGGGGATATGGAACACTGTAAAATGACCAAAAGAACACACCTCTCATTAATGAATTCAGCCCATTGAAATAGCTAGATGACATTAGATCAATACTGATGGCCAGACCCAGTGGTGTAACGGATGGTGTTCCATGTGTTCGGTTGAACACGGGCCCCCAACCATCAGGGGCGTTGCTACGAAGATTAGCAAATTTTGGCTTGTTTTTGGACAAAAGTTTCGACGTGCTCTTCTTTCCTACGAAGTAGCTTTAAGTGAAAGTTTGAAGAAAAATTTTAGTGCTGTGGTATGGTGACAGGCCTCGGCAAAGTGCTGGGTAATGGCCCGGATCGGCACCCCTAAAGATGATATTGCCTGTTAAATTTGTCCGCCCTGATCAAATTCGGAATATTTTAAGTGAAATTGCTGCCTCTCGGAAAATATTGAAAAGAATGCAATAAATTTTGAAATTGTAAAGTTATACACTCAACGTAAAAAATACTAGAACGAATGCATTTTTTACGCTGAGTATTTCCATAAAACTTTGCAGTTGAAGAGGTGGATTTTGATAACGTTAACCCCTAGGGACTTTAAAACGCGATTCACAATAATGGAATTTGGGTCCATTAACAAAAAACTCGAATTATTAAATAAGTTAATAAAACATTACACTGGCATGTCGATCGGTAAATGATCCGAGGACCATAACATAGAAAAGTACATACAGCTGCGAATAATCAAATAGCAATGGATGTTACGACTTACTAATTTCTCTTAGAAACAGTTATCGGGTAATCTTACAGCTGATGCTTAAAAATAAATAACAGGCGCGACAATCCAACATTGGACTAAGGCCGCAGGATGTGTTAGTGACGTCCTATTTCCAAGATCTTATTTGCTTTTTGTTGAGGTAATGAGATCAGCATCACGCTCAGCAGTGTTATTTATCCCCATAAATGGGTACTCCTTTACCATCTGAGTGAGATCATAGTCCGTCACAAGCTCGTGAGTTCGAAAAACACCATGGAACACGGTGAGATTCGAACTCATGACCCTGTGCACCGAAGGTGCGCGCACTAACCGCTAGACCAGCCAGACTACATTGCTTACTTTCTGAAAATGATATAACTGTTGTAGGTAAGTTTATGGTTAGGAGAGTTTCGATTCAGTGGCGTAGAAAAGAAAAGCATCAATACATATAATCAATCCCCCGTTTCAGGTCACACATCTTGCACTTTGCGGTCGTAAGATCGTGTACCTCTTTAACGAAAAGAGTGTTAATTAAATTTCACCACTCGATTAGGTTACAAAAAAAAATATTTCTCAAATTATCAATGGGAAGATGGTTGGTTACTCTTGTATGAGGCGAAAGCAATGCGAGTAGCAAAATTTCTACTGTGGATATTGAAATTTAGCATCATTAATGAGGAGCAGTGGCGATCCTTCGTAGGGGTTTTTGGGGGTTCAAACACCATCCGAAATTAATTAGTGGTACAGTGCTGAGGAACTTAGTCTACGAATGCGAATACATAAATGGATATTGTCTATAAAAAGGTCCTTGATGGATATTATTCACTTATTTCGTGTTCTGTATTCGGTTAGTTAACACCTTAACATTTTTCAAAATGCCAAAAGTATAGTCTACATCTAGTTCTCTTGTCCTGAAAAAAAAACATACGGGAATTCCCTGACGAGGATTTCCGTGAAGACGGACGTGTTTTATTTTGTGACAGTTGCGGAAAAGCTTTGGCAACCACCCAAAGGTCTCAAGTTGTACAGCATATTTCTACTGCTTTACATAAACAAAACAAAGAGAAAAGAAGGACCTCGAAACAAACGTTTATTTCTCCTTCGGAAGGCAGCAGCAAGTCGGCGTTTAAAATGGATTTATGTCGCGCTTTTGTCAAGGCCGACATCCCATTTTATAAACTCAACAAACCCCACTTTAAGGAGTTCTTGGAGAAGTATAGTGGGCAAAGAGTTCCCGAGGAAAGCACCATATAAAAGACCTATTGATGAGACGTGTACACGGAAGCACTTCACATAATTCGCGATATAATTGGTGATGGGCCCATATGGATCTCAATAGATGAAACTACGGATGTTGAAGGGAGATATATAGCCAATGCTATTGTTGGGCTATTATCTTCGGAAAAAACGAGGTCAATTTTGTTTAATGCGAAGTCTTAGAAAAATGCAACCACGCATCTATTGCTCAGTTTTTCAACAATTCGATGAGCGTGCTGTGGCCAAATGGAGTGCAGCACAGTAATGTGTTGCTGTTCGTAACTGATGCTGCTCCATACATGATAAAGGCTGGAGAAGCCCTCCAAGTATTTTATCCGAGATTAACTGACGTTAATTGTCTCGCCCATGTATTTCATCGTATTGCCGAGCACGTTAGAAACGATTTCGTCGAAGTAGATGCCTTTATTTCCAACGTAAAGAAAGTGTTTTTGAAAGCACCAAGTCGCGTGAGAATACTTAAGCCAAGGAGAGCTTCCCCGATTTGCCCCTACCACCAGAGCCTGTTGTAACCAGATATAGGGAACCTGGCTGGAAGCCGTGAAGTATTATTGCGAAAATTTCGAAGAGATCAAGGCTGTGCTCTCCGAACTTGACAAAAACGCTGTGGCTATCGAGAAAGCCAAACAAATTCTTACGAAACCACCAATGCCTTCTGACTTGGCATACATCTATATGCCGATTTCTCGTTTTCGGTCAAAGCCATGAAGGATTTGGAAAACGAAAATCCAGGATGTGATGAAAAAAAACGTCGGCTTTCATCAAATTGCCACATTCGCTTCAATTTTACCAAAGGAAAAGATAGAAGAGGAAATCCCTTTGAAACCAGAGGAAATCGCAAAATTCAAATATGCGCCCATCATCCTTGCACCAGACAGACGGAGTTTCAAATTTGAAAAAATATCTAATTTGTAGCAATTTTGAAGAATAACTACGATTTCAATGTACGTAATCATATTTTTTTTACATATTTCAGTTTTTTTCTTACATATTTTGACAAAATAAACACATATTATATGTACATATTTCATGTTTTATTTTACATAAAATTCCGAGCCCTACTGATCATATATGTATACTTTTTATATGGTCGGAGATGCTTCCTTCGATGCGTTACAAACTTCATGACAAAGTTAATATACCCTTTCACTCTATCAGCGAAGGAACAAGTCAAGACCAAGAGGTCGGTGGCCTTCTGGAAATCTCCCTATGTTCGACAAACAAATTTCAATGGTGAAGGAAATCACCCGGATGTGAAATTTTGTAAATGTAACAATTTCAGTACATTACCTATTTTTTGTTTGTTTTCGCTTTATACGTTTGTTTTCATCTTTGTCTATATAAGCCACTTTTCTGTCCCTACTTAATTTATTTTAGCCTAACAATTTTCGCTTCAAAGTTGTTTTGGGTTACCTGAAGGTTTCTGGATGACCGGTGCTACAATGTTCTGAGCAGCTGTTCAAAATTCGGCAAAAATTATTTACATATAGGTACATGTATGTAGTTGTCACTCATATTGTTACTTCTTGTCTAGTTTCTAAATGTTGTTAAAGAACATTTTCAAAAAATATGGCATTACTCAAGAGTACGAGATCGTGATTAAATTTCGAAAATAATTTTCCATATGCGTTTTCGAACTTTTTATTCTGCGGCCGCTCAAACTTGAAGGTATTAATTTGTGAAGGGCTGATAAAGAATGGTAAAGAATTTATATTATCGGTACCTTTTTGAACAAGAATGTGGTTGTGACTATCTAATCAACTCCAATGATATTAAATTTCCCGATATTTTGTCTAAAAAGCTTGAACACATACATAGGGATCGAATGCGCAAATATATACATACATTAATTATTCAAGTTGAAGCCAGTATTAAAAAGTCTAAAAAGGAATGAAAAATACAGCACCGAAATTAAAAGGAAAAAGCAATGCCCGATTCATTCTATTATTATATCAAATATTTTGAAATCTTTTTGATTTAGAATGTAAATTTTAAATTTTGTAAATAAATAAATTTAAATTAATAAATTTAAATTAAAATTTGCCAGTACAGTAATTCATATTCATGTAAATAAAATGCCCCCAATCTGCATGTTTTTTGTCTTACCAATGCACTGGCGTTTGCGATTTTTGGTATGAAATTCATGTCAAACAATCATTGGAATTCTACATTTTCTGAGATAAATTTACTCGGGATTGAGAGAGAAGTAAGCCTGTATGCTCCAATATATCCGAAAATGCTGAGTTTTTGATAAAACTTTATGCATTTATACCACAAAACTTGATTCAAAGCAACTCGTTTCGGTCCTTTTTTTTTCAACCAATCTCTAATTTCCTAGGGCAACGTTAATCGGGTTTTCTCGAAAACCCCTCCCGAAATATTTTTCTGCGTACGCCCCTGATGAGGAGTGTAATAGTGATATTTAAATTTGACTAATTCAGTAATGATATATTAATCCGGGAATCCCACAAAAATTTGAATGCACTCGTATTTTGTACAACAATTCAGCATAAAATGTTTTTATAACAAATTCAGTAAAATCAATTAATTAAACTACGTAGACTCAGGCCGCACAAAAATCTCTTCAGACTTATGTTTTTGTACATTTCGTCTGCGCGCCTAAATTTTGTGAAAAAAAAAATCTCGCCAATGTTTGTACAAAAACTAGTCACCGTAAGAATTCAGTTAATATACTCCATTAAATTGCATTTTCCCAAAGTAAAATCCGGTCAATGATCCCCTTCCTCTTCGAAAAGCCATGTACGCTACTGCTGCTATCAAAAAAGAGAATACGAACCGCTGCAATAAAAATAATAGCTAATTTGATAAGTGAAGCTTCAAAGGTTGTCTTAAATATTCGTTTTTCAGAATTAAGGAAAGGATAAACGTTTTTTGCTAAATGGCAGTGCTAAATTTTAATCTGTATCAATTTGTACTCTTTCACTTAACTGCCTATTTAGAAATATAACGGTGATTCTTTTAACAACAATGATGTTATTTCTAGACAGCAAAAAAAATATTCATTATATCTACAGCAAGGACTGTAAAATTGCACAATAACCATTTTTAGGTTATATTGTGTGGAGGGGTCCCATTTCATTTTCGAACACAAGATATTTTAGAAACGTTACGCCACTGGCCAGTCCCTTTGTAAGCTGAAAGCAAAAACCATTTAAAGATTGCATTTGTTTGTTTGGGAGTAGACTAGACGACCTTAGCCAATCATCTCCAACTTTTTTTTTTGCACAGGTATTCCCGGTATACCCAATGCGAACATTTGTCTGCATGTAATTTCTTTCAAAATGTATAGGTTTACATACTCGTGCATTCGCTGCATATGCCATGAAGATTTCCATTAACACATTGTAATTCATCCATTCACAACTTGAACGCGATATTGATCGATTACAATCGATTACATCTCCATTGAGAAAATTAAGACGCCGATTATTAATTCCTTATAATTTTTTAAATAAAATATGACTTCGACATGTTGAAAAATACATGTGTGTACATATTCTGTTGATAAGGTCAGATGTTAAGATATATTTAATCAAATCGTGTTTTCATAAAATATTTAATTATAATCATCATCATCAACAACTAATAATATAGAATCAAACATAACTGTCGTCGTGTTGTTGTTTTCTTCTTATACATATATCCAATCCATAAGTTTAAACATCCAATCACAGCAAGCTTATCAGATCAAGGAAATCTTTGGCGGCTGGAAGTTTAAGAGACAAGATCAAGAAGTGTGCACAAGGCTATTTTTCCCAAAAACTCACATTCACTGATGTCCTTGAGCTTGAACATTATTGTACTATAGTAAGACGATGCATCAATATCGGTTCTTATGTCTTTCATATTTAATCGGAAGTTAAACTGTCCGCGACTGGGCGTAGCTCCTGTAAAATGTTGTTTTTTATGAAGTGGCATTTTTTTGTCCACCCACACTATACTACTGCGCGATCGATTTAGTATTAGAAAGTATTGTTCTGATAGATACTAATGTCTAAAAGAAAATATGCCGGCGCCACTTTTGTTATTTTTTTTTTAATTTTATCGAGCTTCCAAAGGAAAATAACGAAAATAAATGGGTTTTGCAAAATTAACTTTATCTATCTACTGATATCTATAAACCAGTTGTTCCTATTTAATGAAGGATATTATATGGCGAAGCAATTTATTTAAGACTGAGTGTTATAGCGCATTGATGCAGATTAAGGAGGGTCAAGCTAAACTTTTAATTAAGATACCAAAGTGGCTGATCAGATTGCTTATCAAAGTTTAGTTGCTGTTTGATTTAGACGGTACGACGTTATTTTTATTTCGAATTGATCTTGGGTTAGCAACGAAAGGTTAAAATACCATACTATGGTATGGATTATAGACCCTATATTCCGGATCCGGATTTTCGAATTGCATGAATTTTCGAAAGGTACTAATTTACACCCTAGTGGACATTATTTATACTAAAATTATAAATAATGTCCATTTTATTTGAAATATGTCTTGTCTTAAGTTTATAGAGCAGTACGTTTCAAAAAACTTTATAAAATGTAGTGTATGTAACATTAGATGGGGTTCCGAAACGGAACAGTTGCGTATGTTCCGCAACCATGTTTGCCATTCAGATTCCCTCCTAACCTCCTCCTAACCATTTAGCGGATCAGGAATAATCTACGGTCCTTTGTCTGCCTTTGTAAAATATGTTAACGAGAAGAAGTGGAAATTATTTCTGATCCACAAAATGGCAGTTAGAGGATCAGAATGCAAGCATGTTTGCGGAACATACGCAACTGTTTCGGTTCGGAATCCCACCCTTTGTAATACACTAAAACCCATCTCTGATTACAAGCCCATTGAACTTTAAGAGCTTCGTTTTGTTTTTTACAATAGATAAAATGCTCATTGTGCCGAGAATTCTTAAGCTGGTGGTGGCTTTCCCGGCACAGTTTCAATGTAGCCATGGAGTGGAGTCTGAGGAGAACCTTAGAAGCTGGAGCATTGGAATGTTCATCAAATATAGACAGTACGGTGCTTTGTAAGTCTGCCAAATTTTAAAAATCCACTCAAGAATTTACAAGTTATTCACAATTTTTTATTAGAAAACACAAAAGTGTGATTTGAGCAGCTATAACTTGCGAACGCGGAAAGGTAGGACCTTGAAACTTGGATGGTGCCAATTTTCACCAAATATGAACAGTAAGGTGCTCTAAAAGTAGTATTTAAAATTTCAAAATTTTTCGCTCACGAATTTCAGAGTTATGAACAATTTTCAAACTCAAAATTGCAATTTGGGCACTCGTAACTTCTGAACGCGGGTAAGTAGGACCGTGCCGTATTTCAGAAAGATCTGGAAGGGTTCCCAAGTTATATTGAAAATGAACGATTGTCAAACATAAATGTGCGATTATCTCGCTAAATATCGATCATACAGGGTACAGGGTTTGAACTTTACAGCTTAGAAGCAGACAATTGTGAACGCAAGCTTACCGAGGAGCTTATCAATTAGATTTCATGGTGTGGCATGGGCAATGGTGTACATTCTTCTGTATATTTCCCAATGCTGTACGGCAGGTCAAAATACTGTACTGTACAGCAAAATGATGTACGTCTGGTTGGCTCAAATTACACGGCGCTACGCGCCACACAGATGATGCCATTCTGCATGAACGATTTGACGGTAAGGTTATTCCTCGCAGTGGTGACGTGAATTGGCCACCAAGGTCGTGCGATTTGACCCCGCTAGACACAGGTCAATAAACCGCAATCGACCGATGCCCCTAAAGTCAATATATAACCAAGCACTCCTATCTAATGCATTGTTAGGGTTTTTTAGATTTTACAAAAAACCCTTATGAAATCGATTTTGTCTGTGCCCCGGACATTTGAATATTTGTTCACTAAATATCTCGCGAACGGCTTAACGGATCGTCATGAAATTTGGTAGGACTGTGTAGAATGGTAACAGTCTTTGGCATGAAATACTTAAAAATTGGTATGGCCAAGATAAAAGGGTGTCCCGGACATTTACAAATTTGTTCACTAACCGATCGTTATGAAATTTGGTAGGAATGTGTAGAATCGTAACAGTCTTTAGCACGAAATACTTAGACGTTGGTAGGACAAAGCAAACAGGGTGTCCCGGAGATTTGAAAAAGTCGACTTTTTTAGTTTTTATCAAATCAAAGACTTGCTTTTTTCCAGTTTGGTGTCATGGTAACGGCGTTACAGCTAATAAATCCAGTTAATATGTGGAGCCATGATACATAGTAAATCTATTTTTGGATTGGTCTAACTAACGCCTTTCATTCTGGAACGCGTTTATTTAGACCAATCCAAAAATAGATTTACGAGAAGCATTTCATTAACATTGTGCATAATTCTTATTTATTACCTATAAAATATACGTGCAAAATTATTCACTATGTATGTATCCAAAATCTAAAAAACCCTCGTATTGCGGGCGCAGCCCTCTGTACGCCGGTATTTTTTTTGCTTTTTCATTTGACACATCCAGGTGTTCTTCAGTCTGTCTCTGGCTGGCCTTGGGTCGTCTTTGAACATGGCAATACCATTCAAACATATTTGCGAGACAAATATTTTTTATTATTGTAAATAATAGAGTGATGTCATTTGACATGTTGAGCTTCATATAGATTACATTCAAATTTACTAGAGCCATAAACGGTAGACACAGGCAAATTTAAATTATATGCTTTGTTTTGGAAAAAAAAAATGATTAGAACGAACTAGGGATCGTTAGATAAGCCAGGTGGGGTCGAACAAAAATGTATTTTGGAGGAACATGTACTTATATACTCAGTACATTAGGTATTAGGTATAGGAATTAAAGATATGCTGTTTCCAGATAAATCGTCTTAGCAACTCAACCGCCCTTATTGGCGTGAGCTGGCTCACGTGGGTGGAATGGCTGGTTGAGACGGGCGAATGACAAAGGACTTCAAGAAGCATCCCTCTAATTCCAAGTTTTCTGCACTCAGTAAAGGTGAAGAATGCATAACAAGTGGAGCCAGATAGCCTGGATGTCCACCAGCTGCTGGGCTTCCGTAACTGAAAGAAAAGGTCAGGGAACCGCGTCAATTGGAAGTCAACGATGAAAACAGTCAAAGCACGCCCGGTGTCAGGCCGTCTTTCCACATGATGAAACGTGACTGATATGTATTGAAAATACTAGTGTAACCCTCATCCAGCGGCAGATTTTTACAACGCTTGCCGGCGGCAAAGGTACACCTGTACCTTAGTACATTGTGTATGAAAATCTTCACTATTTGTATGAATTTTGAACGTAAAACCGTTATATTATGTTAACCAGTCACAAATTAGTAACTGTTTTTGCCGAAGTGAATGTTTTAAGAAGTTGGGTTTATGTGGATTTAATTTTTGGAGTGGGTAAATTTAGAAAATAGGCAAAATTTTAAAAAGAAAATTGAAAAAATGGGTTGCTTGAAATTTTAATTTGACGAAATCTAAAATTTATTTACAAATGAAAAGTAGAAAACGGTTCAAATTAAGTCATTAATGATTTTAGAAGAATTTGGTATGTTTGATTTGCGAATTGTGGAGTCTTTGGTTAAAATTTACCCCCCCTGCCCCCAATATATTCTTCTGTTACTAGAACCCGTTTTCGCTAACAAAAAAAAAACGTCAATAATTATCACATTCTCGTTATTTTCCTTAAAACAACAATATTTGAAGCAATAAATATATTGGAGAAATGAGTAAATGTGTTATTATACGAAAGAAAGGTCCTGTCAAGCAATAAGCAAGTAGAATCGGTTAGTATAATTTTCAGTCTCTAATCTTTGTAAATCTAAACTCAGGCCAATTCCTGTAGTAGAAAAATATCTAAAATTATAATTGTGATTGATGTCGGTTAATTGTAATATATTTTCTCGTATATGTAATTAAATCCAAGGATCGATTGAAAAATTAAAACAAGAAACCGAAGACATGTGGCATATTCTATAGCAGTTATCGGTATCTATATATGGTACCGACGTACAATTCAACCAAGTTTATGTACCACCCAAACATCCATTTAGAAATTTGGTTGGAGGCTTCTGCTGGTTTTCAGCTGAAACTTCAAAAAGAACTCGGGTGGACGTCCCGAATTACACAAATCATTAATATTAGGTAATGGAATACAAATTATGGGAATTTGTGGTATAAAAAATAAACCGCTAAAATCCAATATTTTGGCATCCAAAATTTTAGCATTTGTTACAAACCTAATTTTCACTAGATGTTATGGGGGAAAGAAGGCGTAATACATTGTATTGGTTGCCCCAAGCCATTACATACTTCAAAAAGTTTGGTATGCCAGTAAAAGTCTTCAGATTGATGTCAAATAACCAAAAACCGCTGTATGAGTTAGCCTAGTGCTTATAGATCGATATCTCCAAGGACCTTGATCATTACAAATAAAAATCGTAAATCAAATACTTTTGTGCATCACTCGATTCTCAACTTATTGATGCTATAATAAGTCTCTCTAAGCATGAGCATTCACCAAAAATATTTCATTTTCGTCTTTTGTAAATTTTCTTTCATACAAAATAGAAGGTACAAATGTACCTTTGCCGCCGTTAAAGGGTGTAAGATTAATTTTGCTCCCTAACTTGGGGATGGGTGGTCATACATTTCTGAAATTTGGATTACATATTTTAAACAAAAATCGTAGAGATGTCAGAAAATTTCAGACCGATCGGACCCATAGCAAAAAAGTTACGGTGTTTTAAAAACGAAAAAGGTACACCTGTACCTATCCCGCTGGATGAGGGGTAAGTAACCTGTATGTATTAGTAGAACTAGTTCCCGCTCTCTGTTCCATTAGAAGTAGGTTAGTTTTAGTAGAATCTTCGCCGAGTATAGAGCTGTTAATAAAATCTCACAAAAACAACTGTGTTGTAAAAGGTGTCCGCCAAAGAAAAAGTCATCAGCCGCAAAAAGGATTGATATAAATACATTCCCGCCAAAATACTCGCATCTTGTCTCAATGATGGTGGTGGAGCAAATTTTTTTCAACGCTTATTGGCGGGGAGCTGAACGAGGGTACTATTTGCTGCTATGTTCTTTTCTTGATAATTTTAAAGATTGCAGTCTTATTGAAAATAAAAATGCGTTTTAGAACCTTATTTAGCTTTCCTTCGTATGGAACTCGTTTTTTTTTTATACGATAAAAGTTCTTTCATAAATTTCTTAACATTGATTTTATTTTGTTATTAACCTTATTCAAGCTCCCCGCCAAATAGCGTTGAAAAAAATTTGCTCCACCACCATCATTGAGACAAGATGCGAGTATTTTGGCGGGAATGTATTTATATCAATCCTTTTTGCGGCTGATGACTTTTTCTTTGGCGGACACCTTTTACAACACAGTTGTTTTTGTGAGATATCATATCTTTTTGCAGTTTTCGATTTACAAAATTCGTAAATATATTATGAAGACGATATTCATATATTCATATTCATATTCACGAATTTGTTTGAGAACAATAATTATAAGAATGATAAACCCCTTGCTAACCTTCGTCTCCTTGGTCTCCTTGGTAACCTTGCTCGCCTTGGTAATCTTAGTAACCATTGTACACTTGACTACTTTGGTGATCTTGCAAACCCTTAGTAACCTTGTTAACCCCGATGGCCTTGGAAGCCCTAGTTACCTCGCTAACCTTGGTATCTTTATACATAACATTAAACTTAATGATAACCCTAACTTTGACCATAACCCTGGCCTATACCTAAACCTCAAACTCAGACTCAACCTTAACCCAAACCCTATCCTTACATTTAACCCTAATAATAACGTTAACTGCGATGTAACAATAACTTTAACCCTATCCGTTACCCTAAACTTGATTTTGACTTTAACACCTTAGCCCTAAATTGAGTATAAACCTTTACTTCATCTCTATCACATTCATCCTAATCTTAAATCTTAATTTTTAATGTAACCATTAAGCCTCACTCGGTACTCAATGTGTGATTCAAATAACATCCATATTTCCTAAGTTCCACATTGCGCCTAAGACACATAGAGAAAGACATGTACATGTGAAAATATCCTTTTATCCCTCATCAAAGGTCCCGAAAACCTCTTGAGTTCTGACGAGCATTGCTTTTACAACAATAAAGTGGTTTCATGACCAAGAATCAGGGATAGCTATGAAATTCACTATATAACTAACAGTACCTTTTTGCCTACCACAACAGGATCAAACCGGGTGGAATTACAAGAATAAATCTACATGCCAAATTTTGTTCAAATTAACTCATCAGAATTCCTTGAAAAATCGATTTTCCATATGCCATCATCACGTAACTCTGGTTTGAACACAACAGAATACACCGTCTTGACAAAACCGATTTGGTGTCCCAGCGCCATATTTAAGCTTCCACCAAACCAGCGCAGAACGGTAGCGGTACGTGTCAGAATGTATGACATAGTTTCCGCCGCGGTACACCACGGAGTACTTGTCAATTCTTGTGGTGTGTGTGTTGTGTGTACCGCG
This sequence comes from Microchrysa polita, assembly GCA_949715475.1. Taxonomy (NCBI): domain Eukaryota; kingdom Metazoa; phylum Arthropoda; class Insecta; order Diptera; family Stratiomyidae; genus Microchrysa; species Microchrysa polita. The sequence continues at coordinate 10,250,672 of OX454419.1, forward strand.
TACCGCTACCGCGCTGATTTGGTGGAAGCTTTAGGATCATCGGGATGAATGAACCAGTGCGTATGCTCATCCAATATTAAACTAATATGTACGTACTCGTATATATGAGACGAACCAAAACAGGAACTTTGACCCGCCGCGCCCCCTCTCTTGCAGACGATCTAAAACTGAAAAATTTAGATTCAAAAGATTGTTCGGTCCTACCAATTATACTATACTATACGATTCTTTTCTAGGCTTTTTTCGGGCCTATCCCCGACCTTTGCAAAATGCTTCCTTTAAAACATATAAATAGATTTAAGCGAGAAACTCTATGTATTTTTTCACATTTTCCGCTGTATCTTTTTTTCTACTTCATGGATCGAAACGATAGCCTATGCACACCTTCACGACAGACTGTATCAATGGGAAAAGAGACCAAATCCCGAGATGCCCTCTGCAAGGCTGTAGCCCTGTCAATGAACGACAAGAACAACAAGAACAACGAGAACAAGATTTTTGAAAAAATGCGATTTTCAAACTCTTATATATCCGGTGTTTCTTATCGTATCATCTTGAAATTTTCTACACTTCGTAAGACGGCGCGAGCGACAACGCTTACCGAATTTGAAGACTCAGGACCAACCAGGGTCCGAGCTACAGAGGTCCGAAAACCCGTACTTGTTCCGTCGTGTAAACATAGTCTTAGTCGCTTCTCACTTTTTATTTGTTCAAATTTCTTCGTTTTTCTTTGGCGTGCGGGACGCTCCCGCGTCCCTAGATGAATTACGTAAAATCGGAGACCGCGTCTTTTAATTAATCTCCACTAAATTTGGATCATTTCAGCGACGAATTCGCTGAGGTTGCGAAATATCTCGAACTCGGACGGATTGAAGTTCAAGATCGAACTAGAAGTTTTCAATCAGTTCGAGTCGGACCTTAAATGTGATGTGATAAGTTAATTGTGAGTTGTGTCAAAGGAAAAAGGAAGGAATCGCTTATATTTTCATGTGAGTGGATCACTAAGTTTTGGTTGTATAGCTTGTAGTCTGGATAAGTTAGATTTTGGCATGTTTTTATAATTTAATGCATGATGTGTGTTGGTGGCAAATTGGTGGAGTGTTGAAATAGGTGAAGTTGTTTTTGTGGATTATGCGAAAAGGGTGCAGTGTGCGAGATGCCACTGTAAGAGCTTTTCGTGGAACAGGGTGCGGTCACTGAGATGGGTCCGTAAGAGCTGTTCCGGAACAGGGTGCGATCGCCGAGATGGAATCGTAAGAGCTGTTCCATTTTATTTGATAATTTTAGAGGAATTCATTTATGGTAGTCACTCCACCAATATGTCTTTTCTGTGTGTGAAGCTATATAACAAAACTTACAGTTTTATATAGTTTCAGGCTTAAAATAGTCGGCAGTCTTGAGGGATCAACATGTGAGTAGTAAAAAAAAAATCATTGTCCAAATTTTATATATTGTCTTACATTTGTAAGCATTCGAGCAGAGATTTAGAAGAAATTATTTATTCAAGGCTTGATTCTCAGCAGACTTATATCGATTAGGAATTTTTCACAGAATCTGGCGCATCATATTTCTGATATAAAAACAATATAATTTCAGTAGAAAATACTGGCTTCTTCAGCAACAAAGACAAAGAAGAATGGTCACGATCCATACAAAACTTACCCAGTCCCGGCACAAACGAAACCTATCTCAGGAATTTCGTTATTTTATGTACATCAATTATTAGATATTTTTTTTTTAAATATCAGTGGCTAAGTTTGTTTGTTGCGTAACAAAAGTTCTACAATATCCCTTCTGATTTCCAATAGATGTACAGAAAGCACATATCGCCGACGACTACGTAGTGCACACAACACACCACGCAACGCAAACACGCTACGTCCGCTAGAGCAGGTAGAAACCCTAACTTTAGATAACTTGGTTTTTAAGGGGGAGTATGCGAATTAGATACGAGTACGAGTAGTAGTAGGTATCGAGCTAGCATACGCGAATGATTTTGTTAAACCTTCAATAGACCAGGTCTTTGGTATTCGTACTATTTTTAGCTTTGGTTGCTCGATATAATTGATTTAATTTACAGGGTGGGCCAGTTATAAGTTCGTTTTTAAATCATAGATTAGTTTGACACTGACAGCTCTTTTTTGCTCAAAATCTTTATAGAAACTCAGTATCATACCTCCGCAGAACGAAATGAGTCGCTTTACGCTTAAACAACGTTGGGAAATATTGAAAATGTATTTTCAAAGTGAAAGCTGTCTAGCTCAAAGCCAGTTACAGAGCCATGTTATCCGTCTTTTTTTTACTGAAATTGAATTGACATGGATTTGGACGACCTCTGGTGCATGCAGGATGGCGCGCCATGCCACACAGCCCATGCCACAATCGATCTTTTACGCACCAAATTCAAAAATCGTATTATCAGCCGTCTTGGCGATGTCAATTGGCCGCCTCGGAGCTGTGATTTGACTCCTTTGCACTTTTTTTGTGAAGGACCGATGTTATGCCAACAATCCAGAAACGATTCAAGCACTTAAGGCCAATATCATCCACGCAATCCGTGAGCTACAGCTCGAAACCATCAACAGGGTCTTGAAAATTACTGCGACGCCAGCCGGGCCAGCCACTTGAATGAAGTTGTGTTCTATCATTAATGGGAGCTTACTTACTTTCTAATAAAGCCATAAGACGTTGAAAAAAAAATTAATTTTGTTCATTTTATTGCATTTTTCAAAACAAACTTGTAATTGGCCCACCCGTTATATATTCATTTTATAATGAGTTAGCCACAGAAATCTGAAAAAAGAAAACCTGATAATTCATGTATATAAAATAACAAAATAACTGGCATATATTTCGCTTGCGCCGGAGCTGGGTCACAAATGACCATTCTTCTTTTTACCTAACATTTTTCCTGGACTACATTTGTCGAAAAACAATTTTTACAATTGAATTGAGCTACTATTTTAGTTATAGACGCCCAACTCCCCATTTTTCGGGCATGAGTTAAAGACGAGGAGGACGCGGAGTCAAAGAAAACGCGATGTTTCCTTTTCGATCGTATATTTCAGACTCAAATAATACAAACTATTTTTCTCTAACTAAACCTAAGGATCTATTAATAAACTTACATTACATAATATTTACACATAATTCATTATGTACTCAATTGTAGAGTAATAAAACTAAATATCGATATCCCAAACACAACATGATCCTTTGAAACATTTGGTGTGCATGAATATTATGACCAACCATAAAAGGATCCATCCAGGTATACATTTGAATATCCTTCACAAAGGATAACGAGGATCGCATTTTATTATGCATATTGCATTGGGATGTAACTCGACCCTCCCGAGTTTTAATTTGGTCTCCAAATTTAGTTTTATGAGTTTTGTTAAATTTTTCTAATCTCAAACTATGCGGTATTGTATTGAATACGAGATATTGATATTTATTGAAATTGAAAGGAACTGTGTAAATGGAATATTGCATAGAAATAGATTTACGTTACATATGTGGACTGAATTTTCCGTTTTTGGGCTGATATTTTACATTTTTAAAAAGAATTACTTAATTTTTCTGTTCAATGATTTACTATTCAAATCATTGACAAATATTCTAAATTAGTGCAAACGATTTAATGTTTTTTTTTTCAGATTCTTTTTTAATTTTCATGCTACTTAGGAACTTATAAAGATTCGTACCTATCAATTATATAAAATAAGAGAGAAAACTAAATCAGACTTTTTTTTACCTATTTTTTGTTTTTACTTAATTGTATATTGACTGAACTAAGTAATAATTACATGTGTATATGAAAATCAGAATTTAGATGGAAGTGGTGTGTAGGTAAAGATAATTTTCATATTTACTGATTTTTTCCGAATTAGTACGGAAAGTGATTATATTTGTCAATGTATTTTAATTATTAATAATGCTTTACATGAATATTTAGAGTGTAATTTCAAATATATAAGATAATCAAAGGAAATATTAAAAAGGGTTTAGTTATGAATCATTGTTATTATTGTATAAAATTTTTTTAAAGAATGTTTTTCATTAATACATGAATACTTTACCTACCAATGAAGCAATCCCGTCTCTAGTAATAAAAACACAAATAAATGATATAAATTCCTCATTAGTTCGGCGGATTTCCCTATTCATATTTAAATTTGAAAAAGTGTTTCGTTAATAACAATAATGATTTGGTTGTACATACTAGTATTAATCTATCCGAATGACGTAGTTTGAGCGATTTACTTAGTTGTATATATGAATGATTTAATTGATGACATTTTAAACTTGCTATCGAACTAACTATATATCGATGGTTTCTTTAAGCTTCGTTGAATGGTTGATTAATTCTTATATTGGATGTAACAATGAATATTCGAAATCTAATCTCCAATTTTTACATTCGTAGTCTTTCCATCGCCAGTTGTAACGATTTAAGTTGCTCCCATTCAAACCGTCCTCGTCTTATAAGTTGTTGTTGTGCATTGCCATCTACATAACGATTGTGTTATTCGCCTATTTTGAAAACGTTTTCGTCTGATGAGTTCTTGATGCACATTTCCATCTAATATGTAATTGAAAACGGGTTTTTCGCCATAGTATTATATTTGCCTGAAAACAATCCAAACTTGACATTTCTAATGAGCTTGATAGATTAAATAAGTTTTCATAAAAACACTTTAGTTCAATCATTTTTTTACTCAATCGACGGTACTCTTTTATTTTATTTTTATTTCATTTTATTATTATTTAACTAGTTGAATGGTTGTTTGATCGTTTTTGGTTAATATGCTTACATCAGCATTTTCATTTAGAATTGTTTATAATTTTCTTATTTATGTTTTCAAGTTTAGATTTTTAATAAATATTTTCATCAGATTGAAAATATGGTTTTAATTTTGTGATCCATAAGATTTAATTTTTTTAGTTTAGATGATTTATTAATATTGTTATCAGAATAATATTTTCATTTGATATTTTTTTTCCATAAGATTTCCTCACCGCCCTTAAAAGTTTGAAGCGTCCTCGCTGTTTTCCTCTTCGTATATTTTAAAATACTCATTGTTATTTATATTACTTATCTTTCAAATAACTTTTCCTATTAAAAAAACATAGGAATAAATTCATAAATTGTATTATCTTTGATTAATTTCCTTTCGAAAATTAGTTTGCTTTTAGGATTCACTTCACAATTTATTGTTCGTTTATATCGGATGTATTAACTCGAAAACTTGCTTGCATCTGTCCACCAGTATTTCCGTTTTGAGCGTCCTTGCTTCACTACTTTCACTTAAAAATGTAATTTTATGCGTTTTCATTTTAAACTTTATTCGTTGTTGAAGCTTTTCAATATCATGTTTATTCATTCTTTGTTTTATTAAATACATTCTCTCATCAGTATAGAACTTATAAAAACACATTAATTTAGATGTATATCTGTAGATTTTGATTTTATATTTTCGGTTTATTACAACAATTTGCTTGTTTATTTCATTGAGGTTACTATATTTGTTTGGTTCCATCATTTCATACTTATTTAAACATTTTCTTTTATTTATACTTTTAAAATTTTCGTTAGCAGTTTTAGGTTTGATAATATTATTATTTTTAACTAATTTAGTAATTTCATCTTTAAATTTAATTTTCGTATCAGGTAATATATCCGAACCAAACACTTCGTTTATAAAAGTTCCTTTATTTTGTGATGATGTATGTTTTACTTTTTTAATGTCACTATCCGTTATTTTATGTTTAATTGAACGTATTATATTATTATTTAATTTGTCACAACAATTCATTTTCAATTTGATTTCACTAAAAATTGTCTTGGTTTTGTTATTTTGAATCCTTTTGTTCATATTTCTCTTTACATCTTTATTATTTGATATCTGTATTTGTTTCATTAATTCACTTTCATTTGTACTTTTAATTTTTGCTTTAATATAGCTGTTTTGTATACTATTCACTATGTGTTCACATTTTTCGTCTGGTTTTCTATTCGCGTCATGAAACGTATTCAAATCATTTTCAGAAACTATATCTTTTATTTTATTATCAGTAATTATTTCACTGTTTTTTATATTTTTGACTTCAATCGATTTTAACACATTTGGATTATTTGTTTCGTTCAATACACTTATTTTATTGTCAGAACAATTATTGAATTCACTTAAATGTTTCATCATTTTTCCCACTTTCTTATATTTATCACAATCTTCAATATTTTCCAAATTTGGAATAGTTTCAGAATTATTTTCAAAAATAATATCTTCAACAGTTATCATTACAGGCTTATTCCTTATGACTGCACGTTCCGTTGGAATGTCTTCCCCATTCGAATACTCAATTTCAGTAGGAATGTCTTCCTCATCTTGAATATCTGATTCACTAGTTTCTTCAATCAAAGCGGGTTTGATTTGATCAGAACTGATATCTTTTTCAATTACTAAATCAGGATAATGCTCATTGTTTAATATAATTTTTGGCACTTCGTGATTTTTAGTTTCAGCAATATCCTCTGCACTTTTTAATTCGCTTCGGTTTTCTTTACCACGAACATTATTTATTGCTTCACTTTTAATTTCAGCGTTAAAGGTTGTCCTGATATTGAATTTTTGTGAAGAGTCCACAAAAATTCCGTCTTTACCGAAAAATCTAATTAATACTTCAGTAATATTTTTCCATGTTTTCCATCGTATCTCGAGTCTTGCAGCGTTAAAAGCTTTGCCAACAATTTTATCTATGATTTCATCATATACGATGTCACCCCAAGCAGAATTCTGCAGCATTCCAAGGATATCATCCACTAAATAAATCCAACTATACACATCGATCGGTACATTACTACCATCAAATTCTGGAACTTGATTGGGTAAGTCATAAATCTCATCAAAAGATAATTGATGACTTAGGCCCGTACTCTGTTGACCCGAAAACAATTTTTCAAATCGTGGCTTCATTCTGCTTTTATTGTTAAAACAATTTTTTGTTTCAAACACAGAGATGATTCACTTCCTTTTTAGTACAATCTTTAAAAATGTCCACACGTAGATGCTTCACCGGCAGAAGCTTTACGGATTTCGTCCTATCAATGCGATTAGGAACCAACTACAAATAACGCGAACACTTTTTGCCGTACTATTCACAATTATACATTTCGATTTACTTTGTCCGTGGTTATGCCTCACCAGTAGAAGCTTTATGGATTTTGTCTTGCTGATTTGTAGCAAGATCCATAACCACGCAAAGAATTTCCGACTGCGCCAGTTAAAGACGAGGAGGACGCGGAGTCAAAGAAAACGCGATGTTTCCTTTTCGATCGTATATTTCAGACTCAAATAATACAAACTATTTTTCTCTAACTAAACCTAAGGATCTATTAATAAACTTACATTACATAATATTTACACATAATTCATTATGTACTCAATTGTAGAGTAATAAAACTAAATATCGATATCCCAAACACAACATGATCCTTTGAAACATTTGGTGTGCATGAATATTATGACCAACCATAAAAGGATCCATCCAGGTATACATTTGAATATCCTTCACAAAGGATAACGAGGATCGCATTTTATTATGCATATTGCATTGGGATGTAACTCATGAACAAAATCCATCCATATTTTCGTAGGTTGGTAAAAGATTTAATGTGAGTGGGAATGTGGAAGCCAAACATTTTTTCAACCTCAAATCACAGCTTGGAATTTTCATAGGACTTAGTTAGTCTATACTCACTACTCAGTGCTCTACTTGTGATTTGAATGAAATAAATGTAGATAAGGTCTGCTTTACATATCATTGTTTTTGTTCTCAAAGTGGCATTAATTATGTACATATTTCCAAATCAATTTTTAAGAGAAATTAGGTGTGTTTTTTTGGTTATGCCGTGCAGGTTTGGGTAATGAAACTCCGTATAAAAAAAAATGCCTGTCACCGGAAATTAGGGATTGAGATAAGCCCTTGGTATTTCGGGAAGTCCATTTTTCATATGAAGCTTTCCCAATTCCTAAACTCATTTCGAGTTTTACTTTTTTGGATACTGCTACAGCAGATCCCTTGATTCTTAAAAGGCTGGATTGATTTCGAGGCCGGCGCTGATTGAAGGAATTGAGAGCAACTACGATAAAAAAAAATGAAATGTTCTTAATTTGACGAAAAAACATATAGAACAGACATACACAACCCTCCTGCATCAAACCTTCATGGCTCATGCCAGGGAGGGTTTTTTTTGGCAACTCTAGGTCGTTTCTGTGGAGAAACGGGTGTGGTCCGCCCGAAGAGGTTTGTAACGCTCGTGTGGCAGCGGGGCTATCGGGAATGTTCGCCAGTAAGCCAACATTCTAAAAAGCCTAATTTCGGGCTCATTATAAGAATGTAGGCTTGAATTTTATTGCAGAAACTACCTTACCACCAAATTTCACCACACATAAACCAGGCTTACACCTTTTAATTGATGCTCTAATAGCGATAGCGACGGCGAAATAACGTATATTGGACAGCAAGGACAGTCGGTGATTGATCTATGCCTGGCCGGAGGGGACTGGCTTCCTCTCATTACGGACTTCACGGTGGAATGTAAGCAGTACTCCGATGATCTCCCAATATTCGTTACGATTGGGCTAGATAGACTCGGCAGTACTGAAACGCAGGCTATTTCAATGAATTTACTCCCGAAAATCAAATGGAGGACTGAATACTGTGCACGGTACAATGCGAACCTGAGTATCCAACTAGCCGAAAACGAAAATGTGAGTATCGATCAGCTAAACTCATTGATTAAAGAGAGTGCTCATGGATTAAACAGCTCGAAGAAGTCATTTAAACACCCATGGTATGACAATGAATGTGAAAAAAGCAGGCGACGTTCTTTTGCATGGCTGAGAATTTTTAGAAAGCATAACACCGAAGCAGCTAAAAATACGTATGTGCACATAATTCGCGAGCATAAATCCCTATGCAGACAGAAAAAGATAATATTCTGCCGGCGTCAAGCGGAAATGCTTAGTCAATGCAACAACTCCAAGGATTTCTGGCGAATTGCGAACCACATGAATAGTATCGATACGTATTAGATAGGAATTGATTTGAACATTGACCGACTTAAACTCCATTTTGAGGGATTACTACAAAAAGAAAGTGTAAATGACACAATCCAATTTGCGAAACCCAATTGGAGCCAACCCATACTTGACGCAATAATTAAGGTGGAAGAAGTACAGAGTGCTATAAAACAGTGCAAGGATAGTAAAGCTCCGGGAAGTAACGGCATTCCGGTTGAATGCTACAAATATGGCAATGAAAAAATCTTGGAAATTCTTTGCAAGGAGTTCAACCGAATTTTCGAAAGCGGCGATGTTCCTGCAGAGTTTCGTGATGCGGTGATATTCCCCATATTCAAGAAAGGAGACATAAACGACCCGTCGTGCTATCGCGGTATTTCATTTTTGAACACCACTGGGAAGATATTTACTACCATTCTGCAGGAAAGATTCAACAAATGGATTAGTCAACAGAATGTTATATCGGAGAATCAAGCTGGATTCAGAAAAGGCTATGCAACACATGATCACATCTTCGTACTACTGAACTTAGCACCAACACACATGGAGGAAGGGCGAAAACTTTACGCGTTTTTTGTTGACTTCAGGGCAGCTTTCGATACTATCGATCGAAGTGCGCTTCTTTACAAGCTATACAATCATGGTATGTTAGCGAAATTTGGCAACATTTTCGAAAAGCTTTACGAAGGTACCACGGCTAGGATTTGGAGTGGTAAACATATGTCCTCATCATTTGATACCAATACCGGCTTGCGGCAAGGCTGCAAACTGAGTCCCGATGCCTTTGCGGTGTACATTGACGATATTTTGCAGGATTGTCCTAGTGGAGCTGAAGGGTGCGGCATTTTTCTGAAGGGTCTAATGTACGCTGACGACATCGTTTTTCTGGCAGAGTCCCCACAAGCCTTGCAGGATACTATAAACAACTTAGCTGCGTACTGTGACCAGTGGAATCTAACCGTCAATCTTGACAAATCAAAGATAATGGTATTCAAGAAAAAATTCATTCTGGCGAGAAACGAGAAATGGAGTTTCAAGGGAAACGACATTGGTGTTGTCAAACAGTATAAATATCTTGGTGTGACCATAAGGAGTAATCTGCGTATGGAGGAGCATTTGGAACAGAAGCTGAAGGAGGCGAAATGGGCGATAAATGCTGCATGCAAAAAATGTTGTGGAAATCCTGATCTAAATCACACTGCGAAATATAAAATATACCAGGCCGTCTCCAAGTCTATACTTATGTATGGTGCCCAAGTGTGGGGAGGAAAGGAATACGATGAGGTGGAAAAACTACAGCGTTTTTATCTGAAACGAATTTTCCAACTACCCACTACCACACCAAATTACATGTTGCGGCAAGAAACGGGTCTCAAATCGCTATTTGTAGAAACACTCACAATGCACGTGAACTATCTGGCTAAGGTTTCTAAAATGAGCATAGACAGACTCCCGAAGAAAGTTTTGATGTATGCCACGCAATATGAAACGCTATTCTTCCAGGACCTGCAGTTAACTGCTTGCGAGGCAGGAACCACCTTAAATTGGCACGGGTCATGGGAGAACTCATTCGTGCTGCACGAGCTTATAAATAACGTTAGGGATAATGTAACCCGAAATACGGCAGAAGAAGCATGCAGCTCACAACATAGGGAAATATATACCAGGCTCAACCACGATCTTCAATCAAACACATACTGGCTTAATGAATTAAGTGTGAAGAAAATCTCGATAATCTTTAAAGCAAGGGGTGAGATGCTTCCACTAAATTATATACCCCATCGTAATAATCTGCCAGTCATATGTGACTTATGCAACCTGAGGAAAAGAGAGGATTCCATGCATTTCATCGGTATGTGCCCCATCTTCAAAGAAGTTCGACGGACCTGTCTAGGCAAGGATTATCTGAGCGAAATCGAAGTAATGTGTCTACTAAATGGAGCCAATTGGAATCATCTTTACGAATTCTGCATAACCGCTTTGAAATACCGCAATAGAATTGTAAATGGTGAATTATAATAATTGTCAGTATAACATAAAGCGTGGCGGTTAGAGGAGGTAGGTGAACATGCAGAATCTGGAGTTGCGTGAACTTCACCACCAACCTCTAATTAGCCACGCCTAATAATATGAATAACAAATGTGTCAGAGCAACAACTAAAAATTAAATAGAAATATAACTAGGAAAAATTTTAATAAAAAAGAATTAAACAAAAAGTGAACTAAACTCATATACATTTACATTTATATAAATAAAGTAAACAAATTTAATTACATAAATCAATCAATTCAGGCAGACGGCTATTATATGCCACGCCTTGAATCTGGTTTAAAATTTATATTATAATGGATTTGTAATTTTTGAATTTAATGAACTATCTATCTAGATAGATATCTATCTATCTATCTAAACCAGCGCTCGAAGTTTATATTAAAAATGTCAGATTTGTTGGCTGATTCTAAATTTTTTAAATGTTAGGTTAATTTAAGTATTGAAAATTCTCAGAATTAATTTGTCAACCATTTTTATTACCATTTTCTTTGCATTTTAGTGTGAACATAAGTTGTATGACAATAAATTACTTAAAAAAATGAAACCAATAACCTTATCTTTTTACATTCTATTGTAGTACCCTATTCGGCACCTCCTTATACAAAAAAAAATCAACATACGATTACAAATCGTATTTTTTCTACAGTCCGTTTTAAAGAAAATGGTCGTAGCGAGTGTAAAAAAAAATTGTATATAAAGAAATATAATAATTATATGATGTAAAAAAGGGGATTCTACATTTATACAATAAATATTTTCATATTATATTTTACAATGTACATACATGTGTATAATTCATTTGGTACACTATATTTGGAAGTTCTATTTTTATTTTCGTATTTCAAATACGAGTACTAACGCCGTGCATTCTTTTTTGGCAAATAGTGGAGGGTCCTCAATTACTAATTTGCAAATGATTCGGGATTCTCACTATTATTTTTTTTTTCTAAAATATATTCTGATGGAGAAAAACTAAATTAAAATTGAGCGTTGAACAGTTTTGAATTTTTCCATTGGTTCGTATATGAGTTTTACTGTAATATTATGTAATATACACAATTATGTATATATTTAAACATTTATTTCGTGTATACACGAACACTCTACTTTCCTATCTTTATTTATTTTTTGGAGCTATTGTTTATACTCGACACCTAATATACACTTACATATATGCATGCATACTATACAGAGCTACTACTACTGCTTGGAACACTTAAAGGTAAATTACATACAAGAAATTTTACAGAATATTTGTAATTAATGTCCATACTTTGATCTTAACTAAAGCATCACATTTTGTTTTTATTTATCGTCTTAACAATTATTATTAAATATTAATTCACGTTGATTCGTAGAGCCGGTACATTCTATACAATAGTTACGGAAATAGGTATGTAAAACGTGCGTGTGTACAATTTTAAGGCTTAGCGCAAAATGAGACTTAGCTCGGCATCGCAGCGCACGCGTCTTTATAGTGTGAATTTCAATATATCAATTGCAAAGTGGTTAGTGCACTCTCCTTCAAAGCACAGCACAGAACCCACAAGGGTTCGAGTCCCCTCATGAGCGGATTCAACATTATGATGTTTTTTCGGACTCACGACCCATGTGACGGACTGTGATCTCACTCACATTTATGAGGATAAAAAACTCCGCAGAGCGTGTTGTTGATATTCACACTCCTACTACAACAAAAAAAAACAGTTAATATCCAGAAATTGGATATAACTAACACATTTGGTTTAATGTTGAATTGTTGCACTAGTTATTTATTTTAATGTTAATTGGGAAGTACCGCAAGCCATGGGAATTCGTGACTTGTGACCGAACCCTGTCGTGTCTAGCAATTTGCCCTACATACCGACCAATGATGTCAACTTTAGTTACATTTCAGTAATCGGTTATATTCGTTACATTTATTTCGAGTAATCGTTACATTGTATTCGTTACTTAGTAATGTTGTTGTTGTTGTAGCGATTCAAGATTGATTTTTTTTCTCTTGAATCGAAGTGGGTCTTGGCAGCTCTTAGCCGTTTTTAACAACGGGTAGCTCCGGGACGATTTACATCGAAGAACCGGCTGCCGTAGGAGCATTTTATGGACAACAAAAACATCCTTGGGTCACAGTGGGATTCGAACCCACGCACCGTCAACTCAGAGATAGAGTGGCATCTCTGCCACTGAGCCATCGAATGCCCCTTACTTAGTAATCGTTGCTTTTAAAGAAACACATAAAAACAACTACAACGACAGCCTACTCGAATGCGAGAGTACTCATATTCACGGTTGGTCCCAGACATAGTATAGAAGGTAGGAGGGCTTGTACTCATTTTTTGCATTGTTTTACACAAATAAATTGCGAGACAGGTGGCACCACAATTGTATCGCTCGGCCGAAGAATTGTAGAGATATCGACGATTTTCTCAAGTACATGGTACGAAGTTTATCGTGAAATTGCTGGGTCAACATCTTGGCTGACGGTTAAACCCTGTTCACAGACGGGTAAAAGGCTTCGACAACCCTTTGGGCAATTTTGTGCGAGAGGACGGATTTCCGAAGTAGTACGAAGTTGATTGCGAAATTGCTGTGGCCAATATCCGGGATGACGGCTATCTCTTACAAACCTGTGCACTAATCTGGAAAGAGGTTTCAACGATCCTCTAGGCAATTTTGCTGGACTCGCCAGCGACAACTCGATCGCGTCGCTCCCCCACAGGATTGCAGAGATATCGACGGATGTCCGCAAGAATACGAAATCGACCTTAAAATTGCTGTGGCCAACATCTAGGATGACAAGAGCATACGTTTTGTGAATTATTGTATTTTGACGGTTATCCCTAACATTCATGTGAGCTACGCGGAGAAGATCTACCCTTAAAGAATTTTGTTGCGAGTCCACCGACACCTTTATCGGCTCAACGATTCCAAAGATATCGACGGATTTCGGAAGTAGTACGAAGCTGACTGTGAAATTGTTGTGACCAATATCCAGGTTAACGGTTATCTCTGACCCCCCGAGCACTGACCGGAAAAGAGAATCCGTCGACCCGACTGATTTCACAATCAGCTTCGTACTACTTCCGAAATCCGTCGATATCTTTGGAATTCTTGAGCCGATCAACACGATTAAGGTGTGGGTGGACTCGCAACAAAATTATTTAGGGGGGATAGCTCACAGGGGTGTTAGGGATAACCGTCCAGATTAGATGCCAGACTGTGTACTCCTCGGTGTGCTCGATTCTGGTGTTTGTGAATGAGTACGTACTGTAATGCGCCTAGTCTATACGTCAACCCAACTGGTATTTCGGTAATTGACACCAGATGGCGCTAGTGTCACTAGCAAGAAATACAACGACTTTCCGGAAGTTTCCAGAAAGTGCGTCACCGAAGTTTCCGGAACAGTGGAAACGAGTATATAACGGCGTCGACTAGTGTCGACGAGTCAGTATAGTTTTACTCGTGGATTATGTCGGATCAATAACTAGTCAGTGTGTAGTGTGACTCGTGCGCGGAATATACGACGTGAAATTTCGGGAAAGTGGCGTTGGAAAGTTCTGGGAAGTGAACTTACGCGGTCGTGTTGTACTAGTGCAGACAGATTCAGTGCGTGAAAACTGTGTGACGAGGGCATTCGGGAATATTCGAGAATTTTCGGGAAAGTTCGCGATGGAAAATTCTGGAAAGTGAACGCAATCGTGTCGGACTAGTGTGAAGAGATCCGGTAAACGTGAAATTGCGTGTGTCTAGTGAACATTCGAGAAGGCGACGAGAATTTTCTGGAAAATTAGCGACAGAAAATTCTGGAAAGTGAACGCAATCGTGTCGGACTAGTGTAAAGAGATGTGGTGAACGTGAAATTGTGTGTGTAGTGAACATTCGAGAACTCGTCGAGAATTTTCGGGAAAGTTCGTGACGGAAAGTTCTGGAAAGTGAACTTGCGAGCTACGAGTCGGACTACTGTGGACAGAAAAACTTCTCGAAAGTGAATTAGTATCGTTACGTCAAACATTCGAAAACATTCTCGAAAGTTCGATTCGCGTAAAAGTGAACTGTGGACAGTTTTTCATCGATAAACGAAATGCCACGTAATATCTCGCAACTAACAACGGCCGAATTGAAGTGTGAGCTGGCGAAACGGAATTTGTCGACTTCGGGAAAGAAAAGCGCGTTACATGCTCGGCTGATGGACGCACTGAGAGATGAAGGACAGGATCCCGATAGGGTGGAATTTCGGGAAGAGCAAGGCCCTAGTGAGGCAAGTGCAGAAGAAGCCACAGACCCACAGATCCAGTTGCTGAGAGCTATGGCGCAGCTGAACCAGCGAGCAGCAGAACAGAATGAACGGTTAGCCAAGTCCGATGAGGCAATGAGAAAGATAAAGTCCGAACTGAAGGAACAGAATGAACGATCAGCCAGGACTGAGGAGGCACTCATCGAACGAATTGCGGGATCGGAGACTTCGATACCGACAAAGCTGGAAGAGCGTATAGCAAAATCGGAAGAAGCGTTTAGCAGTGTTAAACAGCAATTTGAGAAACAACAAACGGAAGTCTTGAAAATAATAGACGAGAAGTCTCTAGAAAATCAAAACGGTGGCCGAAGAAGTCCAGATGTTAAAAAACGATCTGGAACGTTTAAAAACCATAAACGTTAACCATCACCAGCAGGGTTCCGTAGTAATTGACGAATTCCTGAAATCAAATATCGATCGAGAAACAACGAGAACAAGTGCAGTAATAAAACCTGACTGACCCGACTTTCGATGGACAAATGTCTTGGAACATCTACAAGACACAATTTGAGGTTGCTGCGGTGGTAAATGGTTGGTCGGATGGCGAGCGCGCCACGGCTATGGTTCTGGCGTTGAGAGGACCTGCTGCTGAAATCTTGCAATAGATTCCTGCTCCACTGCAGAAGTCTTATGTGGAGCTCGTGGAGCCGATGGATATGCGATACGGAGACGAGCACATCGATCGCACTTTCGAAACCGGATACAGACACCATGAGAAACACTGCAGCAATTGGCACAAGACATAGAGCGGCTGGCTCTTTTGTCATACCCGACCTCGGAGCATGAACATCGAAACGAGGAAGCATTTGATGTGTTTACTACGGCTCTCCTGGACCGCGAATTACAACAGGCGTTACGGCTAGCTGACAAGCGGACGATCAAGCACGCCCTTGCATACAGCCTAACATTTAAAGCTGCGAAGCAAGCCGCCCGTAACTGTGTGCGAGTTCGAGAGGTAGTGGAGGATTGTGTCTGTTAGCGAATGGATGCATCAAGACAAGTCATCAACAGAGAGGCAATTCGGTGTTGGAACTGATGGTGAAAAGGGTCATGTCCGAAGGAATTGTCAACAGCCGAGGAAGAAGAGAACATTCCGCAAGAAGTGTGCCCAGCAAGTGAGAAAAGCGAGTTGACAAAGAGCGAACCGAGTTCGAGAAGTAACGAATGATTACGTTTGTCGGAGAATCGATGTATCGAGATGAGTTGTTAACGGAGTTTCGATTCGATGCTGGAAATGCGGTGAACACGGGCACGTGCGAAGTAACTGTGAACAGCTGAGGAAAGCAGGCACACTCTGCAAGAAAGTTGTCAAGGGGGATTCAATTCGGTGCTGGAATTGCGGTGAAAATGGTCATCTGCAAAGGAACTGTCGTCTACCGAGAAAGGCAGGAACATCCTGTGAGAGATGCGTGAAGCGAACCAGAAGAATGAGTTGGCAAAGTGCGAAACAACTTGCTTCTGTTGTCTGTGAATCGGGAAACAAACGATTCTACTGGGTGGATGCTCGAGGTGACGTTGAGGAGTGGTGCCGCCTGTGTACCAGTTGTGTAGCTGTTAAAGGACGAGCATCGGAAGCCGAGAGCGAAAATGAAAATCATACATGTGGATCGACTGGCACCCTATCGAGGCAACGATACGGAGGAGATCGAAGCGAGTTCAGTTCGGCACGAATAGGTTTAAGGAGGGGGTAATGTAATGCGCCTAGTTTATACGTCAACCCAACTGGTATTTCGTAATTGGCACCAGATGGCGCTAGTGTCACTAGCAAGAAATACAACGACTTTCCGGAAGTTTCCAGAAAGTGCGTCACCGAAGTTTCCGGATCAGTGGAAACGAGTATATAAGGGCGTCGACTAGTGTCGACGAGTCAGTATAGTTTTACTCGTGGATTATGTCGGATCAATAACTAGTCAGTAATAAGTGAAATTGTAAATCGTGTATATATCCGTGTGTGTTGTAATAAATAGTGTTACAGTAAAGCGAGGGTTATTTATTATTGCGTACGCGAAAATCTATCGAATCCACTGTAACGACTTCTTTTTGTACTCAGTAGTCGTTACTTCCGATATTTAATAGTAACGACTACTTAAATAACGGGTAGTTACTTTTTTGACATCTCTACTACCGACACGCGGCGTGCACTTTGCTGCAATTCTAGGCGTCAATTTGCGCCCAGCCTTATTGTTCTATTCTCTTGTATTATCTAGAATAATTAGTGTCCGAAAGAGAGATCTCTTTTAACTAATAAATTTGTACGAGTAAACTTCTTCTATATAATTAACATGATGTACAAAATATAAATTCTAATAATCTCAGATTTTACTTAACATTATGGTGGGTGTTGTATCTGCATATTGGGTGTCTGTGAAGACGTCATTTTCTGGTTGGAAAACAATCGAGTTAAACCGAAGTTGCCTCTGAGGCAGCCGTTTCTCTGCGTGGCATTCTATATACATATATACTTGAAGTCTAAAAAGTAGCTTCTCTCTTCCTTGAATGATGTCACTACTATAATTTTTCATAGCGGTAAATACTAAGAAATCGTATCAATTCAAAAATATTTCGAAGAGACATATAGTGAAATTGTAAATGATTACCATACGTACAAATGATTGTCGTTCTGTCCATGTCGAATCAACGTCTGTGTGTGTGTGTTGCGTTGCAACTTATTACATTTACATGCATCCATTGTTACCTTTAACCCGCGTGAAATATTTTTTGCGCGCTCAACGCTTTTCTACCTATTATATATTTTGTGCTTATATGAACTCCATGTAATATAATTTACATAATAAATTCCGCAGAAATCGGATTTAAATAATATTAAACTTACACGTACGCTAAATACATACATATATACATAGTGCGTTTCTAATAGAGACTAAAAAATTGTCCATTTAATTTACTTTAAGCTTTAAATATTCTGCATTGTTACGAACAAAGCCTTGCACAGGCTCATTTGTGTGTGTGTGTGAGTATATTTTTTTCTGAACAACATTTGTACGAAATACGTACAATTGTACCGCCTTTTCTAGTATGTATAGTCTACTGCTAATAACGATTACATGTTTGTGCCTAAAAGTATGCAAAATAATGTCTAAGAAGCCTATTATCTGGATAAGGTGTGCATGCAGTGATGTTTATGTCTAAGACATTTTTTTTTAGATTAAAGTCTTCAAATCAAGGCTATTCAACGAGATGGGCGTGCGTTTTAATACTCTTATCCAAGCTTAACAACAGTGACAGCCACTAAGGATTGTGAGCTGTGAGGAATGAGAAAACGCCGCGGGTCGATTTTATTTTCTTCCTTGCCAGCTATACCACAGATTAATTTAAAGCATTATTCATCTTGTTTTTTGCAACATCTAAATTTGGCACCCATCCAATAAATTGTCATTTGTTCCCGACAAATAACTTTTTGCATTTGTTTGTGTCTCTACCTAAACATTATGAGTATTACTGCATTATTATCTGCATCAGTAGCATCTCTTTCTTATTATTTTCACCAGTAATCTGCAATATTTCGCTAATGTAATCTAAACATTATCGTTTAGTTATTCGATTCTAATTACATACAACAAAAGCTTCAGGCGTGCTTCCTTATTCGAACATTTTACTTACTCGTCCATGACGATCAACATTTTTTAATTCTTTTAAATTTTTTCCTATCCTTTGCATTTACTATAATTCACCTAAACACTGTTTCGTCCTTTATATTCCTATCATTTTTCTATTAAGTCACGTTGACCACGTCTCACCTCATGCACTCTCTAGTAGTTTAGCTTATTCGGAAATAAATGCTTTAAAACGGCATAATAATGTATGGACGATGCTAAAACTACAAACAAATGCCAAATGGCATGAGCACATGGTATTAAGCCGTCGGCTTTAAAGAAACCTATTCCTATAATATAGAGAAGACCGCCCAACTTGAGTTCTGTCATTCCGGAAAATTCGTGACCGCACATAATAATAATGACAGACGGCACTATGCCCATCACAATGTAGAGGAACGTTTCGAAACATTTGTAACGTTCGTGAAACATCTGCAATGAAACGGAGGATAAAAAGTTAGGAAGCATTAAAGTAGGAGAAAATTGAAGTATATTTACCTGTTGATAGGTGATCCCTAAGGCGGCTATCAGCCAAACGATCCACTGCAGTGATTTGATGAGTGTTGGATGTGCCGGATGACCCAAATTTAACCATGGGAAATATGAGCCAGCAATAAAAATGTAGATCATTGCACGATCAATACGATGGAGATAATCTTTAAGTTTTCTGGAATGGTAAAAAAAATAATAATCTGTAAGTTTACTTTGTAATAATAAATTTTACATGTTTTTTTCCCATCGATATTTTAAAATGTTTCGTAACTGACAAGCAATTAGCAAGTCAAACTCTTGAAGAGTAAAACAGCATCGCGCGAAAAAACCATACTCAGCTTTACAATTCTCTTGTGTAAAGTGTAAAGCTAACCAGTATCAGAACGACGAAAGGGCACACTTTCGTGAATCATCTTAGATGGGGGGAGTAGGATTACAACCACGAGTGGTATCAATAGCACGATAAACTGGAAGTATAAAAAAGCGAGCTTGCGTGGACGACCGAGCTGGAGAACCCTGTAGGTGAGGACGCCTACCAGCTGCTGGGCTTCTGCAACTGGAGAAGAAGGTCACATAACAGCGACCATTGGAGGTTATTGGACATCATTTTTAAACTCAAGTTAACAAACCGTTAATTAAGAGTTAGAGCTCGGTATGTTTTGCTATTTTAATAAAAATAACATTATTATTAATATATCATCAAGCTACGTAACGCAAAGGTATCGGCACTGCGAGCGATCTATTGTGCCAGAGCCGTGCTTAATCCAAAAGACTTTCTACCAACCTAATGAAGGCTAGAACATTTTTTGTAGGGGTTCTACCGACATCAAAGCTACCGGTACTTTCTCTGATAAACAGGTGCCTCGAGCGAGTTACCACTGGATATTCGCACAGTAGTTGTTTGGTGGACTCCACATCCTCCAGGCAAAGCCGATCCAGTCCCAGTTTTTTAAGGCGATTCTTCACACAATGTGAGTAGCCTCAAGTCTCGTCTAGTAGGACGACTGACATCTTTTATGCTAAAGGGGCAAATCAGATACTTAGGTTTCTGCGACCTTGAAAGAGTTTCCATTGCTGTAGTCTTTTTTGTTCTGACCATTCCCCAACCAACTTAGTTATCGCCCAAATTAGACCACAATAAGGATTAGGTCCCAGAAAGTCGGTTGATGAGCCATGTCTAGCAAGATCATTACCCTCAATGCGCATGTGGCCCGGCACCCAATACAGAATTGAACAGTATCAAAACACTCTTTCACCATCCTAGATGAGAGTGTGTGTGTGATAATAGAGCCTAAATAGCGGCCTTGCATTCGATACAGATATCAACATTAGCGTTAACGGGTTTTTATAAAATCCCCTTAGCACAAACCTCAATAGCATGAATCTCCGCTTGGAATATGGTTGGTAAAATGCCCATGGTGAGATATTCTAGTGCCGGGTCCAAATACCCCAGCACCGATTCCTTCCTTAGTTGTTTACCCATCGATAAACCATATGAAGCTATATTAAAGTCAGGAGCAAAATTACCTTCATTCCATTTCGCGCGACGAGGAATGGAAACTGAGAAGGGGATTCTATCTGATTATGTGCGTGAACATCGTAAGTTAGACGCACTCGGAAAGCACTTAGAACCGCAAATTGCTGAAATAAAATATTCGGCGGAGTCAGAGCTAAAATAGCTTCGATGGTCGACGTAGGGCATGTACGGATAAGTCCTACGATACCAACACAAGCAAGTCGTTTTAACTTCATTAGCAAACATTATAGTGAACAGTTCCTGGGAATTACGCCACCATATCTGT
This sequence comes from Microchrysa polita, assembly GCA_949715475.1. Lineage (NCBI taxonomy): Eukaryota > Metazoa > Arthropoda > Insecta > Diptera > Stratiomyidae > Microchrysa > Microchrysa polita. The sequence continues at coordinate 10,272,016 of OX454419.1, forward strand.
GCACTATATGTCCCAACAGGTCAGACCAAATTTCACATACATGCGAGTGCATGTATATGTGTGTTAAGTGAATCATTTTTGGAGTAAGGCCCCTATTCTTTCCAAAGAGAGACATTCTACTACTAAATTGCTTGCCCCTTGTGGGGCATAGTGCGTATATTACTACTACATACTCAACATCGCGTACGGGTTTTGGCTATGTATCATATTTGACCCAGTTCTTTCTCAAAGACGCACATTTCTCATCCACAGATCTGCGACACGTGATTTTAGGGCGGCCACTTTGGCGACCTCGTTGGGAGCGTTCCTATCGCGGCCGGGTCTATGTCCCGGAACCACCCATGCATGGCCAAGAGCCGCCAACCCCCCTCGACACATTCGGGGAATCACAGGAAAAGTTGCACACTCACAACCATCTTTTTTATACTACTGGAGCAACCCGAGCCGGCCCAGTTGCTCCAAATCCTACTTCTACGTGCCGGCATCGAAACTAATCCTGGTCCTTGATCATGCTGCGTCTGTGGTAAGAGGATCTACTCCAACTTTCAAACCTCAGTGCGTTGCTCGTGCTGCAGAGAATGGTGCCACTTTAAGAATTATTCTGGGCTAAACAATTCAGACCTAGGTTCAACAACTACAATTAACAAATTTTTTAGCACCAAACTGTAGAATCTGTGGACAGCAGTCATCGTCGACTTCCCAACATCACAATAATCAGGGCCAACAATCATCACCTGTCACCCCCACAGTTTCCGCCCAACACAATGCACCACGACATACCCTAACACCAGCACCACCACAGCCAGTTGTGAACTACTCTACCACAAATATTGTCCAAATCAACTGCAATGGTCTTCAACACAAAATCATCGAGCTCACTGACTTCATGGACAGACATCACATCAAAGTCGCTGCGGTTCAGGAAACTAAGCTAAAAGCTGACTCACCGCTTAACTCATACGGATGCTTCAACATCATCCGAAAAGATCGGGCAATCGTTAAAATCTTGGGAACCCGTCTTGATCTTTCTGAAATTTGGCTCAATTCTAGAACTACTTCACGCTCACATTTTCTCTTAGTTACACGGTCCTGCCAAACCGCGTTCGGAAGTTACGGCTGCGCAAATCGTAATTTTGATTTTTCTAATTGAAAATTGTCCATAACTCTGAAATTCGTGAATGAAAAAATGTGAAATTTGGAAAACTTTTAGAGCACCGCACTGTTCATATATAGTGAAAATTGACACAATTTTAGAGCTACTTGAGTTGACTCCAAGTTTCAAGGTCCTACCAATCCGCGGGAGTTTCAGCTGCCAAAATTACACTTTTGAGTTTTCTAATCGAAAATTGTGCATAACTTGGAAATTATTGAGCGGAGTTTGCAAATTTGTCAGATTTGTAAAGCACTGCACTGTCCATATATTTGGTCAACAAAAAGTTTCAGACGTCGAAAGATGCAATTTTAATTTATTTTTCCTATCGCAAAAGATGCATAAATCAGACACCGTACTCTATTCGATTCCCCTATCAACCTCTATACGAAAATGCATACTAAAGACCGGACACTTCCACAGCTCTAGAGGTTCTCCTCAGGCCCCACTCCAAAGTTACATTGAAAATATGCCTGGAAAGCCACTACCAGAAGAATTCTCTGTCAAATGAGGTACCAGCTTATCTATTGCAATATACAAAGCGAAACTTTTAAATAAGTAGGGTGCGGGGTCACATCTGACTCATAAATGTATGGATTTTCAGATGCCAGGCTTAGTGGTAATGTGGGTGAACACCGGTCAGACAGTGAACGTGTTATTCGAAGTTGGACTAACGGCTCCTGAATGATACTCAGGAGCTTAATCCCGTCAGGCGATAACGCATCTTAGGAAGAACTGTAGAGTAGTAAGTAGAGTACGCTTTACACATTGAAAGTTCGATTCTGGAAGGTTGTGGGTTGAACTTAAGGACCATCTAGATTAGTCGCCAAATGGCGTCACGTGCAGCCAACTGGCTGTTGTCGTTCCATGCAAACTAGTCGCGATTTGGCTATGCGTTCAGTTTTGATATTCAATATGGCAACTCAACCAACCGCTTTGACAACCGCTTCTCAAATTCAAAGTGACAATTTTGCAACTTTTGTTCGTTCTTTTGTGTGAAATTGAATAATTCTTGAATCGCCGTATAATAATTCAAACGCGCAGAGTCCGATTTTGATAATTAAATTTAAAAAAATCACCAAAATGAAATTTTGGTTATGTCTTTTTTCTGTCTCCATTTGGCTGCTATAGTGTGGATGCTAAGTAGCAGCCAAATGGCTGTACGCGATGCCATCTAGATGGACCTTTAAAATTGAAAGTTCGTCTGCAATACCGAGTACAAATGTTAAGAATCCTTCCCGCAATGGAGATGAATGCGGTAAAAATAGGCCTCAGTGACAGAAAGTGGTTTGTCTGCAGCATACAATAATGCCTTGCAGAGCGAGGAAACAGTACGTAAAAACGTTGTAGCCGCTCCTGTGATCAAATACCAAAAAATGGTCCGGCGCATGAGTGAACGAGATGGTTGTAATTTTATTCGAAAAAATCCTACATAACTGTATGTGTATACCGAGTAATGCAGTATTGGTGAAGCAAGTTAGTCCATCATGTATCGTAATGCCGCTTAATTGTATCACTATCCCACAATACTGATTTTCGCTATAATGCAAAATTATCTTAGTAAATTCCACCTGATCTGTTCTTGTGGCAGTCGTACTATCTAAAAAACAACACTTGAAGGAAATGCAAATCTCATGCACGCCAGTATACGCTAGGAATTGTCAAAATTCTAGCTCTCTCTCTTACCGTAACTCCTAGTGGAGCATGGTGCGTTGATGACTACCGGTGTATGTAGTCATCAACGTTACATAGACAACTGAATTCGGAGTGTGATACGGTTGTCAGCCATACCACTTCCTAGTCGCATTGTTAGTTTATTATTCTACGATAAGAATATTTCTTATCATCTTCTACTGAACAATAAACTTGCGACGAGTCGTGCCGAGTTTGGAAACTCGTTTCTCTATGAGTGTCTATTTCACAGAGTGGCGACCGAACGATCACGGCCACAGATCACTAGCTAAGGCAGTAAAAATTATGCAAATGGGTTAATTCCGAAATTCTCCTGTGGATATGGTAGATATGTATTGTTACGAAATTTTCCTAATTAATAGCAAAAATAGAAATAAATTTACATATTATAATTAAGTATAAAAAAGTATGTATAACCAGGGGGATCAACCCCCCCTTATCTACGCCACTGAGGAGAACATTGAGAACTTTAGGGCTTCCTGTTTAGTATCCACAGATCCAGAGCCTTGCCTTCCCAAGGTTCACGACATGTTTTCGAGAATATCGGCTACTATTTTTTTTCAATTCAATTTACGAAGACATCACTTATAAAATGAAGATTAATATGAGTTTATCTTATGACATGCACCAAGGTGGTAGCCTCGTGTTTCTCCAATTCGGCGTGAAAAACGAATTCCGCAAGTATGTGTACAGCATTGGGTCGTCGGAAGTCTGGTCACCTTATTCTAAGCATATTTCCCGCTTACAGAAAATACGCGAGGATCACAGAAAGTTCTATTCCTAATGAAAAAGCTAACGGAAATACTCCTAGATTTTTTTTACCACAATTGTAGCGGAATGAGGGGTAAAGTTAATTCTCTATTCCTTGATGCCAAGTCGTTTTGATAATAACGGAAACTTGGTTAAATGACACTTTTAAAAATGAGGAAATTCTTGACTCTAATTGGTCTATTTACAGACGTGATCGGAACTATAATATAACCGGCACCTCTAGGGGAGGCGGTGTTCTAATTGCTATACACAATTCGCTTTCAAGCGAGCATATTACAACCCATTCCCACGCAGCATTTGAACATATCTTCGTGAAAATTCCACTAGGGAAACTCTACCTTTATGTCGGAGTTTTCTACATACCTACCCGTTCTGACGAAAATACTTTTATCGATGTATGTGAAATAATCACTTCCCTCACAGCTTCACTAAGCGATAATGACAAAATCATAGTCTTTGGAGATTTCAATTCTCCGAACAAGTTTATACTTGACGAAAATGACAACCTTCTCCTCCCAGTGAACCTTACTAAAAACTCTGATTTTAACCTCATCAGTACTTTTTATGTTAATGACTTACAACAAGTAGTTCCGACTTCTAACCAGAACGGAAACTGGTTAGATCTAATTTTCAGTAACTTTTATGACGAAGTTGTTGTTAATCCAACTGTAGAATCAGAAAATATTTTCTATAACACCCATCACCATTTTGCGATTACAGTTGAATTTTCAACAAGTAACATATCTTTTACACAATCCTACCAAAATTAAATTGTTTACGATTTCTCAAAAGCAAACCATGAGGACATCAGTAATTACCTTGATTCCATAGACTGGGTAACTAATTTATCAAAGTCTACTCTAGATGATACAGTCTCTTCCTTCTACAGGATAATCCTCGGAGTAATTAATATGCATTTACCCAAAATTAAAAAGCGCAACCGACTTTCTGAACCATGGCTCGACAGAAATCTAAGAAGCCTTAGAAACCAGAGAAACAAACTCTACAAGCTCACGAAAAATGACCCCAATGCAGTGGCGGCTCGCCCATATGTGCACATGTGCACGTGCACCCCCTGATAAAACAACCATATCAACAAATAATGTGCTAAATAAAACACTTCACAAAAAAGAACAAACCGAACGACGCAACCTACTCTAAGAAGCGTACGTACATTATGCACATACGATATAGCCAAGCCATGCATTGAATCTATATCTCGACCAGCGACCAACACCCACAGTGTTGGTGCACAGTCATATGAACTGGTGCACTCGCTCCAAAATCAGATATGCGACGGGTTCTCGGAGCGAGGGGATAGTGCAAAATTTACACTAGAATTTGTGCACAAATAAGTCGTGCACAGCCGCACAGCACACCACTTGGTGATGGACCGAATGTATGAATTTTGGGTGAGTATTTTCAATGAAAGAATATAGGTATAAGAATGATTAGAGATTTTATGTTTAACTTTAGAAATTTTTTGACAAGAACTTTTCTAAGGACAACAAATTCACGCTCAATATTCTGGGATTGGGTTTGCCTTGTCTGAACTGAAAAGCATTTTGTGGAAAAATTTAATGCCAAGTAAACGATAAAAAATAAATGTTGGTGTGCTGCTGATTCGTAACTTTTTTTTCTTGTTATGTGAAAATCGCAGTGATTCTTTAGTTATAAAATCTAGATTTTGGTTCGCAGTTACAAGGAGATGCAGGAAAACAGGATGGAAACAGGCTTGAGGAAGTAGTCATTTTCGCAAAAAATTAGAATGTACGTATGTATGGACTATGCTTTGACATTAAAAAAAAAATTTAATTCAAATTAGGTAGTCTTAAGTATACGTTAAAATAGATTTTGAGGCTTTGATATCGTATTTAGTTCTTTTTTGTGAACCCCCAGTATTTTTGTATACGAGCCGCCACTGCCCCAATGTTAGCCCTGACGTGAAAGAAACGTACGCAGAACTAGCAAATGAGTTCGCCATGAAATCCCGCGAAGCAAATCAACTGTATGTCAATTTAATGGGTGGAAAAATTATCAATGACTCGAAAACATTCAACATGAAACGTAAGACTGCCGGTTTTCCTGTTTCGATGTCCTCTGGTGTGGCTTCTTCCTCCTGTCCACAAGAAATTTGCAACTTTTTCGCTGATCATTTTCAAAATAATTTCTGCTCAGTGAAAAACTCGAGATCCTCATTGCCCTTAACCCGTTCTAACTCAATATGTCTTATTGACAGGATTAATATATCACAGGAGGAAATATCAAAAGCAATTGCAGAACTAAATATAGATAAAGGACCTGGCCCTGATTCCGTACTTTTTGAAGCAATGTTTAGATCAATTGCTCGTTCTCCTTCATATTATTTTCAATAACTCCCTCCAATCATGATTGACATACATTTATTTAAAGTATAGGAAATTGGTGAGTATCTCGAAAAAGACTCCAGGGTTTCAGACAAATCTCAAGACCATCGACGGACAGAAGCTTAGCTCTTTGTCCTGTAAACTATAGTAGGGACATCGTGGTGATACAAAGACCTAACCTGGATCAAGCCCGCTACTAGAGAGCCCCTGGCAAACTTAGACATAAACTAAGTATTACGACGAAAGTCACGGCATGATAATCCCTTGTGGACCCTCGTCGACTGCCATAGCATTTTTCCGGATGATCGAGTTTCCCAGAATTTTATTTCCAATCCATATCGCTTTTTAGAGTATAGCGATAAGTACTAAGCATAGAATCGATATCCAGCATCCTAGACCTGGAGTATCAACAGAGCTCTCTTAAAACGACAACCATTAGGTATGAACTAGTATGAATACTATCGAACTAAATAGCCAACTCACTAATTAGCAAATTCAGCAAAACATATCTACGTAACGTTACAACCCTTTCTCCACCAAAAATAGATTTCCCCGACTGACCTCACTATAATATGCAATCTAATCAACTTTCCCTCCAAAAATACTAAATTATGCATATAGTTGGATCCTTGAACCTAAATACAACCGAAAAAAAAACAAACAACAAAAACAATCAACCAAGGATTATTATCAAATTACATGACAATCCCATTTATACTCGCATACAGAATAAGCGATTGTGTAACTTGCCTGTGTCCTTTCCAGTAGAATACGCCATGGAATACGGTCGAAATTAAAAATAGCAATATCAATGCCAGCCCATAGACCCACGCGACTAGCAATTGTGTAGATGTCTTGGCGCGTGATACTAAATGAACTCCGGCAAAAATTGCCGGAATTATCCATATTCCGTGTGTTGCGACATTAGCTATGTGCTCAACCTAGGAATGAGAAAGAAAAAATTGTTTACAGAGACCGGGAAAAGTATATGTATATAGAAAGGAGAAACTATTATGAATACAACGTGCTCGTCCTTGTAGTTTTGTGGTTTGTATCATGTGCACAATATACTATTCTGCACATAATACCAAACAAGAAGGGTATTTGTACTTGACATTGTCGTCCTGTCCCATATACGTACCTCGGTTGGTATATACGCTGTTCCGGGAGCGGCACGTTTATTCTTCCATTTGATATCGTGCAAGCCCAGCTGAAACATTTCGATATATTTCCGTACAAATATCAACGTATTAGACCACATATAATCGAGATTTTCTCCATATTTGGCATATCGTCGACTCACTATATTCACTATCGTATCCATACTTTGAACACATAATCCGCGCGCTACGGTTGCATAATCTGAAATAATTGGATAGAGAGAAAGCATTCAAAAGTGGGTGAATAAAATTAGACGGGTAATGGGAAAATATGAGGCAATTAAAAGTTATTGCTAAGTAAACAGCATTTAAAAGCGCAGTGTGAATAAGAATGTTTAGTACATTTTTGTTTTGTTTTATAGAAAAATCAGGCAACGTTGTGCTTCATGATTTTTCTAAAATTAAAATTTTGTTAATTGTTTAGAGATCAATAGACCCACTGGAGATGGAGTATACGAACAAAGATTCCAGAAAATAAATAGAAACATACAAAAATAGTCGAGGACGAGTACAACGTCAGTTGTTTAGAGGAATTAATTTCATGTTGTGTGTATGGTATTTTCTTCGCTTTTAAAGTTAAAATACAGAAACAAAACATGAAACTTGAACTTTTAGAACCAAGAAGTAGAATAGGACATGAAACAAGGACAAAAGTTGTAGAAATTTAAGTCCTCCATTCTGATTTTATTGGGCATGATTTCTAAGGCAGCTCTATTTAATTCTGGATCGTGTTATCGCAAAGACCAATCATAGGCGTGTTTTTCTTTTGCACTCCGGTGTTGGTTAGTTCAGTCTGTAACTACATGGGGTTACAATAACAACATCACCTTTATGGGTCATGTTGTTATTGTAATCGCATCTAGTCACTAAAAAACCTAACCGATGAACAAAAAACACGCCTTATGTTGTTCCTTACGAACTCTTTATACATAATCGTTGATACTGAACATATTGTGATCTATATCAATACTATAGCCTTGCTTGACCGATAAGAGAGATTCCAAATTTATTGCATTTAAACTCGAATAGACGATCGAGTTTCACAAACAAAGGTTGTTGCTATAGTATAAAGTACGGAAGATCCTAGGTGCTTATCACCACATTACAATTTTTTTTTCTTATCTATCAGTAATTCCGCGTCGCGTCATTTTGTGAAGGTAAATCAACTATACTATTATGACTAGACTTCAGAGATATGAACTCATAAATTAGCGGTCGTTATAAATGGATTATTATTTGGTTGACATTGCACGATTTTTATAGAATTTAAAATAGGGTTTAACTAGTAAGTCTTTGTCGCGATTACAGGCTTTATGTTTGTCCAGCAAAACAAACCTATCGGAAAATATGTTTTTTTTTGCACTGCTTTTCTTTGGGTAGATTGACTATCTCGGACTCGGGGACTAGCATTTCTTTAATTTTGAAGACTATTGATATTGTTTTTGAAAAGGTGACAAGTGGTCACTTCTACGAACTGTGATGTCAGATTGTAAGTGAAAATCTTATCGAAATAGGATAAAAACCAGAAATCATGTTGTCTTTTCGAAAGCATAGATTATCCTTTTACCTCCGCCATTTATGGTGACTCACATTTCAAATATTGCCGCTAGGCTCTCTGGTTCGTTATAAGATATTGTGAGTGGTAGTACTTTATCTAGCCGTTTGAAGAACATGTGTTTCCAAAAAATGACAATAACCTATTCTCCAGCCTTCCGGTGGTATCCCGAATTACAGGCACACCAGGTTTCGATACCCAAGATATAACTTGATAGATACATGTATAGGCGCATTTCAGCAATGCGACAAATGCAGTTTTTTTTTCTCGAAATGGTCTAGTTTAGTAGACGCAGGATTACCTTAGGGAACAATTCCTAAAGTACATGGATGACAATTGACTCGTCAAAATGTCCCAGGTGCAAGGCAGTTGTGGAGGATGCGAAAGTTTTTTCCGATTTAAGAACAAAATGCAAAAATACCGGCGTACAGAGGGCTGCGCCCGCAATACGAGGGTTTTTTAGATTTTGGATACATACATAGAGAATAATTTTGCACATATATTTTATAGGTAACAAATAAGAATTATGCACAATGTTAATGAAATGCTTCTCGTAAATCTATTTTTGGATTGGTCTAAATAAACGCGTTCCAGAATGAAAGGCTAACGCCTTTCATTCTGTAACACTTTTTAGTTAGACCAATCCAAAAATAGATTTACTATGTACCTATCATGGCTCCACATATTAACTGGATTTATTAGCGGTAACGCCGTTACCATGACTCCAAACTGGAAAAAAGCGACTGATATGAAATGCACCCATCGAGTTCTTTGATTTGATAAAAACTAAAAAAGTCGACTTTTTCAAATCTCCGGGACACCCTGTTTGCTTTGTCCTACCTACGTCTAAGTATTTAGTGCTAAAGACTGTTACGATTCTACACATTCCTACCAAATTTCATAACGATCGGTTAGTGAACAAATTTGTAAATGTCCGGGACACCCTTTTATCTTGGCCATACCAATTTTTAAGTATTTCATGCCAAAGACTGTTACAATTCTACACATTCCTACCAAATTTCATTACGATCCGTTAAGCCGTTCGCGAGTTATTTAGTGAACAAATTTTAAAATGTCCGGGACACCCTGTTATTTTTGTCCTACCAACTTTTAACTATTTCGTGCCAAAGACTGTTACCATTCTACACATTCCTACCAAATTTCATGACGATCGGTTAAGCCGTTCGCGAGTTATTTAGTGAACAGACGGACGGACAGACGGACAGACGGACGGACAAAATCGATTTCATAAGGGTTTTTTGTAAAATCTAAAAAACCCTAAAAATCATTCTAAATTCGATTTCCAGCGTTTCATTTATAAAATTGAGTCTGAAGTTCGAACAAACATTAAAAACTTTTGGAATTATATTAACTTCCGAAAAAGTGATAACATTATTCCTGACACAATGTTCCTTAATTTGATAGTTCAGTATAATGTATTATCTAGTGAATTTTACTAGATTTTCTTTGACTTAACTAGATAATCCAATTAATTTGATAAATTATATTTTATTCCATTCGTTTCATTCAAAAACATCATCTGAAAATTTATTCAGATGCAAACCGGCTGTCCACGGAAATAAGAAAAAACCTAAACAAATACCCTTTTTGATTCTCATACCAGAACATGCAGAGGAAATCGAATAGATGAGAGAAAACTATTTAGAACTGTTTTCTGCCAAAAATGAATAGTCTATCAGTAAAATATACGGCTTTTCTAGGAATATATCACCTATTTGCTGAAAAACTAGTAAAATTGAACTGGATATCTAGCTCTTGTTCGAAACTCGCTCGATATTACTTTCAATCTAGTTAAAAATAGTGGATACCAGTTTCACTTTTTCAGAATCACTAGAATGACAGTGATCTTATGCACTAGAATCAGCCTAGTAAAATTTTACTGGAAAAAAGACTTATATCTACTCTATCTCGTTTTTTTCGATCATGACCCGGTTTCGCAACGAAATTTTGGTGGGAAGCTACGGATTCCAGCTCAGCACCCCAAAAGAACATAAGAAACCACACATTTTGCTATCTCATATACTAGGTTTATCACGTCCTTACTACACTATTAAAGGTACGTTGTCCTCGACGCGGCCGCACGACTGCGACTCGCTCATTCCACTTAAAAACTCGTTTCTCTCTCATTTTAAAAACGAGTTTTTATATGGAATGAGCCAGTCGCTGTCATGCAGTCGTGTCTCGTGTCGAGGAAAATGTACCTTAAGTGCTCCCCAAAACTTAGTCGACGAGTCGATCATAACCCCCAAATAACTAAAGCCTAGAGGTTATTTATGAATGACACACTCTCCGAATCTGATTTTGAGGGAACACTTTTTCTGCGCTTGCCAATTAGGATTGATTCAGTTTTCTCATGGACGAGTTCTAATCCAACAATTTCCACAGTTTGATAGTTGTAATCGCCTCGCATGTCCGCATTTCGGACAACTCCAGCCTGGCTTCAAAAGATGAGCCCTTCTTCTGCGACGTAATTTATCAATGACCAGAAATCTGTGCAAAACCAGTGGCTAGCGATGAACAATACATTTAATAATGTATTAATTTATTTTACCATTACCTGGAAGAATGGATCGAATTAAGTTGTACACCTAATAAAAAAAACCCTTTTTCTCAAATATTTGTTATACGAAATTTTGCTAATGTGAGATGCCTCTTATAAGATGGAACCGCAACAATTAGGATTTCATCCAATTCCGGTTTTGTAACTGTATACTGCGCGACAAAATACTGGTGGTGAAATGGTGAAATAAATCCATCCAAACCTATTTATTAAAATCAAATCTACATGGTGTCAAATACTATGTATTTTCGATCGAGTATACCTATATTTATGATCGGCAATTTGATTGAACCGGTTGTCAATAAACTCAATAATAGTACATACAATGCATAACCATTTCTCATGACCTGCCATATTAACATGTAATCAACATGAACCGAAAATACATACATTATAATTGGTTTATTAATCCGAGCTACGAGGACACTTTATTGACATACTACGAGTATAATCCAATCATTCATTTTATTACCAATAAGGCGGTAAGCAATAACAATCGTTATGGAAAGTTGATATGTCATCTAATTCTTGATAAGTTTCACGATTAGGTTCTTAATAAGATTTTCGTTCATTGTGTCAAATCGATAAGAGAAAATATGTGTATTTTTATTAACTAACGATAAAATTCTATAAGCCCCAGCTGTTGCAGTGATATTATGATTGGTGTTTCCTTGGTATTGATTGTACGTATTACCAGGTGTTGCATAAAAACCGTTCCATTTAAAAAAATAAAAAAACTTGAAAATTTTGTTTTGTTTGAGTTGTTTTAAAAGTCTTTTTAACAATTGTTTAGTATGAATTTTTGTATAGTTATCCAGTGCCACCCTGCATTATGTATTGTATAGTAAGTTAACTTACAGAATGTAATAAGTTGGAGAATGTAATATGTGCCTATTTATCTATCTATTATCCCTAGCTATAGGCTGGAGTTAAATTCGTTGCCCACAAAAAAAAAACTCTAGTAAGGCACGACTTTTGCAAGGCCATCTATAACTTTATAGTGTTTTTTTACGAGCAAATTAAGAAGGGAATTTCATATCAATTCCTACATTACAGAATCCATCTTTTTGTAACGCGAAGAATCATTCTCAATTCTCAAATATTCAAAAACGCACGTGTAATCGTCTAATTCTATGTTGGAGAGATTGTAACACATTGCCAAAACGATTTTCATTGGTTTTATCGATAAAGTGATACATACATACTTCAATTCGATAAGTATATTTTTGCACACATTTCTATTTTGTATTCCATTGTCGCGATCTATTCTTTGAGACATGTGCATAAAATGTTCACTTTGTGTCTACAATCAAATATGCCAAGGTATTCTTTTCACTCGACCTTGATCTGAAAATAATCGTTCACAATTTCTAAATTCCCACATAATAGCACTCATATATGTCGTATACAGCTATTTAAATAGCAAGAAGAAAGCATTGAGCTACTTTTTTTCGCGCTAATGTGTATTATGTTATAGTGTATGTACTACAGAATATTTTTTTCCGGAATCCGACAAAGCCATACATTACTTGCTTCATCAAGTAACATCAAAACGCCTGATCTCTCCGGGCGCTGTTTCTAGTAGAAAATCAATTTATACTTGAATTATTATGTACATATTATTATTACATATTATCATCATCAATCCGTTTACGTTTAGAATTGCATATTCTAATCACACACGTCTCTAGTTCAAGATCTCGGCACAAGCTAGTTAGCATCTTTCAGAATCAGACGATCGAAATTTTATCTTACTATTTATATTATTCACATAGTTGGCTTCTTACCACAATGTGCTTGATGCTTTGTATCATGTTCAATGCAAAGATTTTAGAGGCGAACAATTTTCCCAACATCCACTTTGGATCGAATCATCTAAAATTAGAATATCGCGTGTATTGATTAATAGACAAACACTCCTTATGCAATTTATTGTTAGCAAATCTCTCTGGTCTCTAGACTCTACGTCTATTATGGCGTCAAGACGTCAGGTTTATGTAATCATGCAATCGAAAGTAAGTGGTACATAGTTGAATGCTGAGCTGCTTGCATTATTATGTTAGTATGCAAGTCAGTGGCGGATTTACCTGTAGGCTGAGTAGGCTGGAGCCTAGGGCGGCAGATTTCAAGGGGCGGCTAATTTGGGGCAAATGTGTTTTTTTAGGTTGTTCACACTGTCGTGGAACACTAAATTCAGAATACATATTTCAATGTCAGATATAGCACTCATCCTCATCATTTAGACATGGTGTGGGAACAGGCGAAGCGGGTTTTTATCTTCCGTGAATATAAAATTGAAAAGGCGTTTCTCGCTATTATCTCAGACAAGGGCGTACACAGAAATATATTTCGAATCACTGTGACTGTCAAAGGATACTACGGAATTTATTTGAACGCTTGTTCATTTACTTAACATCAGTACAGTTTCAAGCCAGTTGCATTGAACCAAAACCGGCCCAAGTCGCATCGTCGTTTATTGATCTATGGAGATTAAATCAGTCAGAGAGGCTTCTTTTTTCCTCTTACTATGTTAAGACACCGAAGGGTTTTATTCCAAATCAACTAAAGCCCTAAAGGTCATTATCAAGGAAGATTGTGAAAAATAAATTTTCTTCTTTGTACCGCAGTTTCAGCTGATCTACTTGCCAAAAACACTTCACTCATCCCTAATCAACGGACATTGGCCACAATTATTAACTTAAGATTTTTTGTAGTTTCAGAATTGCCTAAAATATATTGCCATCTATATCTGTGATGCCGAGTTCCTTGCTCATTGTTATAGCTGGCCCCAGAGATTCCTTGTATGATGGCTGCAAAGTCCGTCCGTCTTTCCATTAAAAATGCTGTGGATATTTTCTATTTTTCTATTACTCCGATTTGTTAATCAACGATTGAATTAAAAAAAAAAATTAGGGAAGAGTCGACGTTAGATCGCAATGATCACAGAGCTCAAATATTGAGAGTAAATATTTAAGACCCAGGATTAAATTCGAAACACAGCAGCACAGCACGTTTCTGTTTTTTTCTGTCTGTCATGTCTTGCTCTGCTATGTCCATGTTCAACCTTTTGGATTCTCGGGGCCACATTCGCCGAAGACGAATGGTTTCGGGCTACATAAATAACTCAAATGCCAGCGGCATATTCAACAATGGGATAGGAATATTATGTCGACGAATAATTCCATATCTATCGGTAATGGGGTCCCCAAAATGGGTTTCAATCGAAAAATCATTACCCTATCAATAGAGTGCATTCACGAACGGTAAACTCTGCGCTCTCAAATTCTGCAAATATTAGCGAAAAACGTGAATATTTTTTTTTATTTGCCAAGAGTCAGTCCTTTTTCCTATCTATGGACGCAATCCATGCTCCATAACTGCTTAAACTTAAACCCATGTTTTCGGGACAACATTCTAAAAGATGTAACATGTTAAAATCTAAATCGACTTTGCAGATTTATCAGCTTAAAGTACCGTTATGAATTTTGAACAGAAAATTAATTTGTGAACTTCTCTAAAGTTTTTTGTCTGTAAATTGGACGTGATGACTGGAAAAAGTGAAACTAAAATTACTATTGATGCTGTTTTTGCTTTTCGATTTTAACTTGTGAGAAAGATTGAAGAATACTCAGGACGCACGAAGTGGAAAGCTCAAAGATCACTCACGTATTGAAGTACACAAGGTTCCTTCAAAATATTGGAGGTAAATAAAGTATAATCCCTCCTGAATATTCATAATCGACAAAAATATTGTAGCAGGGTTTTGCATATTTGCTGCACAACTTGATTTCAAGCTAAACTTCTTTTAAGCAATATTTGAATAGTTTGGTGGAGGCGGCAAAATGTGAAAAGCCTACTGGCGAAAAAGGGGAAAATTCGCCACTTAGAGCCGCCCATAGACGGTCAAGTTTGACCTCTACGAATATAAAAAAAAGCGAAATAATTGCACTTTCATGTTTCGCAATCTGACATTTTCGATACGGCGGGATCCGTTTGGATTTATATTTCTAAAATCTTTTAGAATAACACACATCTCCATTCCATTTTAAGTTCCTACCTACTCGTATCAGCGCTCGGAAGTTACAGCCGTCCAAATAGCACTTTTATGTTTTTATATCATTGCTTGTTGTTAAATCATACGTATCTCTCCATAATTGTTTAAAAAGTATTCCAAGAAATGTGAATAGAATGTAAAATTTTGACTGACAAAATTTGGCTTTCGTTAAGTTTTGATTTTCTATGGGGCTTTCACATATATAATTTGATTTTCTCCCATTTTGCGCCTAAAATCTCGTATCACTACATCTTTTTTCCAATTCCTAGTGGAACGTTGTAAAAGAAAATCGGTGCTGTTCAAATATTTTCTTGGACATTTGATTTTGACTAGTAGGTTCTATTATTAGATTGGCTCTTTCACTGCTTCACCAGAGTCTACAGTATAGACAGCCTAAGCTTCAGAATTGTAAAACTTCCAACAATTTGTTCGTAGTGATTGCTTGTTTTTTTTTAGTGAAAAGCCCTTTCTACATACATATTTCCTATTTCTGGATATTTTCGCGGAACCCCTGAGAGGTTCTCGCAAACACCATAGTGATCCGTATGGAATCCGCTTAGAAGGGACTGATCTGATCTTTCTTCTTTATGGTATCAACTATAAACATAAGATAATTCACGTTTACTTGTATGGGCCTGTTACCTAACCATTTCTCCAGTTATTTTATCCCAATTAACTATTATCTATAGTCGGTGCAGTAAGTATTCGTAAAGTGGAAGGAAACCAGGCGTATTAAAAGAATAGCTTAAGAAAGGAAAGACAGGAAATTAGGAGTTATTTCTTTTTCCTTACAAAATTTCCAAAGATAATGCATACCCGTGTAGCAAAGAACGCCTGTATGCAGTTGTGTCGAATTTATATACTGCGTAAACTTAATAGAGCTTGTGGGACCACCTTTCGATGCTGCTCCACAAAAAATTCAAACAAAACCTGCTTACTGCATCCAAGCTGCTTTGAAATGGCAGCATAACAGGCAATAGGTTATCCTGGGCTCTTATGTCGCCTTCCAGTTTCGCCTCGAACTAGCTGCAGATGGCTCTAAATCTGGGACAGACGAGCAGCACATGTTTATTTATTTATTTATTTATTTATTATAAACGGAGAAATGTCCTTTATATATAAAAAATACAAAATTGCTGCCTTATATACATAAATCTTAATAATATGTACTTACATCTATTTTTACAAAAGTTGCCGAAAAATTAAAGAATAATAAATCATAAGATAATAATTCAACTCATAAAACGCTTAAATTTCCTAAAAAATTACTCCAGTAAACTAAAAATATATTTTTTCATTTTTTCCTTATTGGTGTTAGATAAATCCAAATGGCTAAAAACTAAATTCCCGATTGATTTCATTCTTTCTATAGGTGAGTTACATTGATCATCATCATCATCATCAATGTGGCACGATAGCCCGACGTCGGGCCTTGGCCGCCTGAATCGTTGTCCTCCAATTGTCGCGGTTACGTGACCTCGTCCTCCAGTTTCGGAAGCCCAGCAGCTGGTGGGCGTCTTCACCTACGGAGTTCTCCCAGCGAGCTCTCGGTCGTCCACGCAACCTCGCTCCGTCAATTCGTTGTGCGTTCATCACTTTCTTTGGCATGCGATTATCGTCCATCCGTTGTACATGCCCCGCCCATTGCAAACGTTGAAGCTTCACGATTTTCGATACTTCCAGCTCATCGTACAATTGATACAACTCATGGTTGTACCGGATACGCCATTGGTCTCGCTCGCGAACGGCCCCGAAAATTCGCCGAAGGACCTTTCGTTCGAATCGGTCTAGCAAAATTTCGGAGGCTTGGGTGAGGGTCCATGTTTCGCAGCCATAACATAGCACGGGTCGGATGATCGTTTTGTACACGCGGAGCTTCGTGTTCCTGTGCGCAAGTTTCGAATTAATTATAGGGAGGACCGAGAAATATGTCTTATTGGCTAGTTGTATCCGTCGCTTAATTTCGTCGGTTTCGTTGGCGTCCTTTGATAAGTTACAACCCAGATAGTTGAAGTTGTCTACATACTCGATATTAAGGTCCCCCACTGTGATGCTTGAATTTGCTGGCGTCCTTGTTTTCGATTGCATCATGGCCTTTGTTTTGCTTTCGTTGATATGTAGTCCAACTTCCTTTGCGGCGTTATTGAGGTTATGCAGAAGGCTTTCTGCATCACCCACCCTTCGAGACATGATGTTGATATCATCGGCGTACGCTACTAATTGAGTCGACTTGATGAGAAGCGTTCCGCTGCTGTCCATATTCATGGCTCGAATTACATACTCCAAAGCAAGGTTGAAGAGCGTCGGCGCCAGCCCGTCGCCCTGCTTGAGTCCAGTACGAGTTTCAAATAGGTCAGTGAGTCGATTCTGCACTCTGACCTGCGAGACGGTATTAGTCATCGTCATCCTTGTGAGTCGCACTAACTTTGCCGGTATACCAAAATTCAGCATAATGTTGTACAGTACACTTCGATCGATACTGTCGTATGCCTGCTTGAAGTCGACAAAGATTTGGTATACGTCGATGTTATATTCCCAGCACTTTTGGAGTAGTAGCTTCACTGTGAAAAGCTGATCGGTCGTTGATCGACCAGGTCTGAAGCCGCCTTGATACTCGCCAATGATTCGTTCTGCGTACGGATTAATTCTCTTTTCAAGAATTTTAGATAATATCTTATAGGCCGTACAAACTAATGATATGCCCCTGTAATTCTCACACTTCAGCTTGTCACCCTTTTTGTGGATTGGGCAGATTATGCTTTTGCGCCAATCTTCGGGGATTTCCTCGTCGTTCCATATTTTCAGCAGTAGCACATGTATAGCGATGGTCAGGCACGTTCCACCATGCTTCAGCAGTTCTGCTGGAATCTCGTCAGCGCCGGGCGCTTTATTATTTTGAAGCGACTGTATGGCAAGACTCACCTCCTCTACTGTTGGGGGTAGAACGGGAGGGCCTGGTTCGGCTAACTGCTCAAGAGCTGGCTCCGCGGGGGATGTTGAGGGTGCATTGAGGAGCTCTTCAAAATGCGAGGCCCATCGTTTGTTGACGCTTTCGATGTCGCTGATGATGTTACCATCCTTGTCCTTACATAGGCTTGTCCTGGGTTGATATCCGTTCTTAACATTATTTATGAGTTTGTACGCCTGTCTAATGTTCTTACTGGCTAATCTTTGGTTTATTTGCTGTAACTGCTCGTCAAAATGTTTGCGTTTCTTACGTCTAATTAACTTATTAGATACTCGCCGAAGCTCGTTATATCTTTCTTTCTTGGCTCGGGATGCGCGTTGTGTGTATTGGCGATAGGCTTCATTTTTTACCTCAATCGAGGCCCTGCATTCGTCGTCGAACCAGTCTGCTCGTCTGCGCCGGCCTTTATAGCCCACGACCTCTTCTGCGACCCCCTTGATGCTGTCTTTGAGCTCCTCCCAGAACTCATGGATGCCTAAATTGTTGATGTCATCAAGCATGGGCGACAGTTTTTCCTCTAGTGCTGTTGTATACGCAGCCGCCGTGGCATCATCAATCAAATTGTCAACCTCGAAGATCTTGGCAGGGTTGATTCTCGTTAGGTGCACCGAAGAGATTCTGCACCTGTAGGTTGTCTTCACCAAATAGTGATCGGTGTCGCAGTTGGCTCCTCGATAGGATCGAACATCTAGGACATTAGAAGCCCATCTCTTGCTGATAAGTACGTGGTCGATCTGGTTCACGGTGTATTCATCTGGAGACTTCCAGGTCTGCTTGTGGATTCGTCGATGAGGGAAGCATGTAGAGCTTATTACCAGGTTTCTGCCGCTCGCGAAGTCGATAAGTCGCTGACCGTTGTTGTTGTTTTCGTCGTGGAGGCTATGACCTCCAGTAGTTCCCCTATGCCAGCTTTCATTTCCGATTTTGGCGTTAAAGTCTCCTAGCAGCAGCTTGACGTCGTTTGATGGAAGTGAGTCGAAGAGTGTTTCTAGGTCGTTGTAGAACTCGTCCTTAATCGCGTCTTCTTTTACTTCTGTAGGGGCATGCGCATTAATGAGCCAGAGATTAGCGAAACGGGTCTTAATGCGGATCGCACATAGCCGCTCGTTGATGGGTTTGAAGCCGATAACGTGGTCCTTGAGCTGCTTATTCACGATGAAAGCGACTCCAAACTCCTTGTTGCCCGCCTCTTTACCACTCGTAAAAATTGTGTGCGAATTGAGGTCGTTAATCTCGCTTTTGAGCCATTTAGTTTCCTGGATTGCAACTATGCTCAGCTTGTATTGTTCTACCTGATCCAGGAGGGCCCTTAAGGCCCCCGGTCTATTCAGGGAGCGTACATTCCAGGATCCGAAAGAGTAATCAGTTGTTCGTTTGCGGGGTCGTCGTTGTTTTGTATCCGTCCAATCCGAGGCTTTTGTTTCAGGTTTCTTGACTTGAAGTTTTTCTTAGGATGAGTTGTCGGCCCATCGCTAAACCATGATAGGGTTTAATCGTTGAGTAAAGGCCATCATGGGCATGCCTCGAAGATGCTGCTTTAGTGGTTGGCTTAAATGTTTTCTGTCACCTATCACGTTAAGTAACCTGAGACGCTGCAGATGTTAATGCAGCACTCAGGCGCAGCGGTTACTCGGATAATGCGGGAAAGTAACGCCCCGTAGAGAGACATAGGAATTGGCCGAAGTCCTTTTCCTATGAAACTCCTCCTGCATAGCTAAGGGTCCGCAGTTATGCCACAACTGAAGAAGATATAGGAATTAGCCGAAGCCTTTCAACCTTTATCTTCCCCCTTACGGGCAGTTACATTGATAGTTAGTTCTAAAAGTTCTTAGTTCAAACGTATCTCGCTGTCGTGTAAGACGATTAAGAACTTTGAAAGAAATTTCAAAAAGAATTTCAGGGGCATCAATAGATCCATTAATTAAATTAGTTAAGAAAATCGCATCGAAATAGGTTCTTCGTACTTCAAGTGTATTTATATTCAGAATCTTTTGAATATGACCATACACTAGTCGGCATATGTATTTTGACATCTCATACACACGAACCCCGACACTGGTTTTATTTGACTGAAGCGAATAACGGTAAATTTCTTTTATGGAAATTAAAGTTCATATCGACAGCAATAAATATGCTCAATATTTTTCCTTTCGGACTCTCATGCTATAGAAAAGAGAAAAGATGGGGGCGTGATTCTGGTGAGACATAAGTATTTTGACAATATTAAATTCTTTGATTGCACCCATTTTTTCGCAAGGATTGATATACAAAACATATTCTTATTAATTTTTGAGTTTCCCATTTTAATTTTCAAATAAAAAAATATCACCAGTGGCTCGAAACATAAACAAAAATCAGAATTTAGAAGATTGGTTGGAGCATCGATAGTAGCGAGCCTTAGTCCTGGTTTACACATTGAATACTCTACTATTCAATTTTATTTAATACGGTAAACTGTTTATTACCAAACAAAAAAATGTTATAAAATAAAACAAAGACAATTCTTAGTGCTGTCTGGAAGAAAGCTAATGTCAATCCCGAGTTATCAATGAGCCACTATGAAGAACTCTATGAAAGAAGTGAAATTTAAAGCAAATTGTGGCCCGAAAATTTTCGAATATGACTTCCCACGATTCAACGACGACCAAAAGAAGCTTTGGCCATGGAAACAGTGATTTGAACTTAAGCAGCCTAGGTCATTGTAAGCATTATATCCCTGCATCATGAGATAGCCTCCACTGTGGTATTCATTTTGATAACCAGGTATCCGTTTTTCTACATAAACCGGGCATTTTCTTTAAATATTGATTATTTTTGGAAAAACGTAATAAAATACCGAATATTAGCCGAAAAAACTTTTTCCGAAAGTTGCAGTAGCTTGAACTTTTTCCTTAGTAACAGAGGTTTGCTTTAGGTATGGGTTTTAAACCTTTCTTTGGTTTCACTTTATTTGCGTATGCATGCAATTTACCTTTTTTAGTTCTAGGTCGAAGGTGGTCGTTATTATATGTGCCTTCGATGGCACATTCTTCATATCCATAATATCATTTGGTTCAATTAGGACATTTCCCATAAATATTTGGAAGATTTTTCGGTAATTATTCAATTTTCACATCCCCTTTCTGTGATGCTGTGAATAGTTTTCTATTTCTTTTCTATTATTCAATGTTGGTGCTCAATAATGAAAAGTCTATCGTATGAAATTAAATTCAATTGCAGCGTCTTCAACCTTTAAACCAGGGTTGAAGTTTGCTTCTACGGAGGCTTTAACCAAACTTCGAATTTCTGATTTTTTCTCCAATGTTTCAAACCACTGGACACATTTTCTACTTGGGATTAAAAATATAAACATAAAACATTAAGAAATTTATGTTCTGTCCATTTTTGTCCAGAGAAATTGGTGTACAATCAAAGTTTAAAATATTGTCAAATTACTTATGCCGCACCAGAATTACGCATCTATCTGTTCTCTTCTTTATACCAAGAGAGTGCGAAAACGGACTGGAAAAATATTGAGCATATTTATTGCTGTTGATATGTACTTTGATCTCCTTTTAAGAAATGTACCGTTATTCGCTCTAGTTAAACAAAATCAGTGTCTGGGCTCGAGAGTACCAGATGTCAAAATACATATGCCGGCTAGTGTAGTTTATATCATCACTACTTACATGCAGTTTGTATGCAATGTACCTTAGAAATTTATGCTGGACTTTTTCAAGAGTGGAAGTGTAAGAAATATAAAATGGATTCCATACAATAGATAAATATTCTAGTTTACTGCGAACCAGCGAAAAGTATAACGATTTTAAAGCATAAATGTTATTAAATTCAGAAGAGTTCCGAATAACAAAGCCTAACATGCGACGAGATTGTTCAGTAATGTCACTGATATGCTCTTTAAAACATAATGAAGTATCCATCAATATTCCCAGATCTTTAATCAAGCTTACTTGATTGAGTGCACGATTATTTATGTAATATGTGCATTGATATTTTGCTGAACCTCTATTAAATATTATAAACTTACATTTGGATAAATTAAGTTCTAAATTATTAAGCTCACAATAACCGAAAAATTTGTTTAAATTGTTTTGAAGAACAAAAACATCATCATTACATGTAATTTCCTTGAAAATTTTGCAATCATCGGCAAATAACAAAAATTCAATATCATCAAAAACTAATTTTAAATCATTAATGAATATTAAAAACAAGATCGGACCTAGATGTGATCCTTGTGGAACCCCAGATGTTACTTTAAATCGCTTCGATAAATGATCATTGAGGTTCACAATTAATGATCGATTCCTTAGGTAATCGTTTATCCAGTGAATTATCGGACCAAAAAAGCCAAAGTTTTCAACTTTTTAATTAGAATATCGAAATTAAGTTTATCGAAAGCTTTGGAAAAATCGGTGTAAACCGAGTGAACTTCAGACTTTTTCAAAAAAGCTTTTAAAATATAATTTTCATTTTCATTGCCGTGGATCTACCCGAGCAAAATCCATGTTGGTTGTTAATAATACATATAAGGCCGTACCAATGGCGTAATGTAGTCCGTAACCAGACCTTCGAATATTTTAGGAATAAAAGATAAGATGTTAATCGGCCTATAATTTTCAACATTGGCTCTGTCACCTGATTTATGGATAGGTAGGACGTAGCTTATCTTCCATTCATCAGGAAATAGTCCAGAGGATAATGATTGATTAAAAAGAACAATTAGTGGTTGCAGCATATTTTCAGCACAATTCTTCAGAAAAACCCAAGGGATGCCGTCAGGTCCGGCTCTTTTTGATATGTCTAACTCCATCAGTTTCCTAAAAAGCAAATCAGGACTAATTCTAATATTTGATAAACTAAAACTAGTATTAAACAAAGGTGCATCGAAGTGAGACACTTCGTTATTGTAAACCCTGGAGAAATGATCAGCGAATAAATTTGAAATAGTAGAAGAGTTAGAACTTCTAATACCGTTAACTAGATGATCTAATAAAATCTAACGAAATCTAGTAAACTTCACTAGATAATCATTGAAATGCAGCTAACTGGTTCACTAGAATTCTAGTTATTGAGTCCCTAGATTATCCATTTATTTAACTAGATTTCTATCGAAAAAATTTCTGGAGATCTAGTAAAAGTTTTTTCACTAGATTCCCAACTAGAAAATCTTGGAGCTCACATCTAGTTGCCGTTTTTTTTTAGTTGAAAAAATCTTACTGTGTACATAATGCTTAAAAAAAAAACAAAATAACACCCGCTCATAATAATCCCGCTTTTTATAAAAAAAATCCGCTTCACATTATCCCGACATTACTAAATCCCGCCGATACAAAATCCCGTCCACTAAAAACCCCGCCGTTTTAAAATCCCGCTAGTGGATAATGAAATAATCCCGTCAAGATACCGCCAAAACTTAAATTTCACTATAAATAAAAAATCATTAGTTATGTAAATAGGGGGGGGGGGGGGAATCCCCCGCATCTAATGCGATACCATCTCTTAGCACAAATTCGTCGTATTTGTTTATTTCTTCGACCAACATGATAATTGAGCCCCCACAACACAACAAGACTGTCACACAGGGGATACTAAGTCTCGACTACCGAAAGACCAGACCACCTATTTTTTGAATGAAGTCACTTAGGTATCCGAAAATTAATTATAGCCCCATTTGAAACTTAACCCTTTCCCGGACAGAACGTCTATAGACATCCAATTTTGAGCATTTGACATACAAATCGTGTCAAATTTTGGCGTTGTGTCCGGCAATGAGTTAAGTATCCCCATGTGAGGAATTAGCGGGTGATTAAAATGGCGGGATATTGATTGGACGGGATTTCCATTAAGTGGGATTTTTAACCGACGGGATATTGAAATGGCGGGATAATGAACGTCGGGATTTCTAAAACGGGAATATGATGGGCGGATATCATAGCCAACCCGAAAAAAAGTTACTAACAATTGTGGCGATACTGCTTAACACATTTTGAAGAATAATGTCGCGTTGAACCCGTAATGATGTTTCCTCTAACATGCCCATGGACAGGATTTCCCAGAAATGTACAGTTTTGGAAAGCGATTTTTGAGGTTGTGGCCTTGTTCCGCAACGCAATTTTGGTTGAAAGCTCAGCACCCCACAAAAAAACATAAAAAACAAACAAAAATTCTCCGCCACATTTGGCTATCTCATATCACGTATAATGACTAGACTAAATCGTCTATAAAAGTATTACTTATACTCTTGATTTATGATTCTTACATGTGAGGCACGTGGAGCTAGTTTTAAAACTGAATGTGAAAAGTGCAGTTTGCTTAAATTTTATCTCTACTCATTAAAATTCAATTTCTTTTTCTTTATGGCACGATAGCGCGACGTCGGGCCTTGGCCGCCTGGATTGAAGACCTCGCAATCTGGCTCCTTCCACTCGTTGCGCGTTCATCACCTTTTTGGGCATGCGATCGTTGTTCATCCTTTATACATGTCCCGCGTCCATTGCAGTCGCTGCAAATTCATGATTTTCGATACATGTAGCTCATGATACACCTGATAAAACTCATGTTTGTACCGGATGCGCCATTCACCTCGTTCACGAACGGTCCCGAAGATTCTTCGGAGAACCTTTCACTCGAGTGTGTCCAACAGGTGTTCAGAGTTTTTGGTTAGGGTCCATGCTTCGCAGCCATAGCATCATCAAAATAAATTTGATTAAAAAAAAAATGAACTTTTTATTTGAACATTTTTATATTAATAGAATATTTAAAATAACAAATTTTTAAGCGAATTTAAAGGCGGTGTTTTCTTTGAAAAATATTCATAAGCGACAAAGTCCAACTCTCCACAATTTGGGATATATTGAAACATTTCTAGGAAAGATATCGATTAAAATTCTTTTGCAAAAAGAAACATTAAAATTGATATTTTCCACTACGGGCATACTGTGCAGAGGCTCTAGTAAGAATGATGCTAAACATAGGTGGCCCAAGACCAAGGCGGCTATTGCCGAGGGTGGTAACACCAATCATTATATATAAGTATATGCCGTTCCAGTTTGGGACAGTGCACTACGATAATGCAAAACCATTTTAGAACGTATCTATCGTAGGTGTACTTTGAAAGTGCGTTGCGCGTACAGCATCGCATCACATGAAGCGGCCTGAATGGCAGCCGGAATGATGCCTTTGCCGATACTAATGGAGATCAGCAAGCTATACACCGATCGCGAAGGCGTATCATCGGAGATGCATTCAGGGCGAAGAAACATTGAAAGACTTGAACCGATGGGAAGGTATGGCAGGTCCGATGGGATGAGGCCTCTACCGATGGAACTATACTCTTATCCCAGACATATAGCCATGCATGCTAACCGAAAACATGGAGATGTGAATTTGTACATGACCCAGTTCTTAACGGGCCACGGACGGTACTGACAATATTTTGCATTGGTTTATCCCCATCTCTGCCCATAAAAAAAAGCCAAGAATGAATCGAATCATTTTTTTGATATCCTGTTTTGAAGTGAAGTGTATTACTTTCAATGCGTACTGCATCGATCGAAATAAATGGTAGTCGCAAGCGACAAGTCTGGGCCAGAACTTCCCAACCGCAATATGAGGCAGATCGGTATCATGATGAACAATAGTGTCTGATTGCATATCCTGGATGGTTTTCGGCTATGCTTTAAAAGGATCAGTTGTTGCTCGTAGAAGCTTCTCGTGATGCCTGCCCATAGTGCTCTGTGGCTGTGAGCTTCTCTCGATTTAGCTGCCCATAGTGCTCTGTGGACGTGATCGTTCGGTCGCCACTCTGTGAAATAGACACTCATAGAGAAACGAGTTTCCAAACTCGGCACGACGCGTCGCATTATTATTATTAAGGAGAAGATGATAAGAAATATTCTTATCGTCTAGAATAATAAACTAACAATGCGACTAGGAAGTGGTATGGCTGACAACCGTATCACACTCCGAATTCAGTTGTCTTTGTAACGTTGGTATAGTCATCAACGCACCATGCTCCACTAGGAGTTACGGTAATCGAGAGAGAGTGGGTCACGAAATCTCTGATTCCACCAAATTCAGAGCGCAGTACGCGGTGAAAATCAAACCCGCTGTGCAAAACTCAAAGGCTTGTAAACAATGTTTGCTTCACAGATGTTCACGGTACTACGAAAATCAGCTGTCGGAGCTTAAGGTACATTTTCCTCGACAAGACCGCAGCGGCCCTAGCGACTCCAGCTACTCTAGCTGTTGACTATCACCAACGCGCTTTACATACAGACCTTGTTCTTGGCACATGTATAGTAATAGAATAGCCCTCCACATACTTATTATTTGCAGTACGCTTTTAATTGATCACAATTTGCACAAGAATTATTTTCCCACTTATTTCACTACATGACTATTTCACTTATTTTAATGAATAACTCGTTTGCAAATTGCCATTAATTTAAATTCAATGCTTGTATCGAAACGTATATGCCGGTCTGGTTTGGAATATCTAGTACATACTTACATACTCAATTACAATTAGCATTACCTCCTCGAAAAAACAACAAACACACCAGCAGTTTGTATTAAATTAACTCATCGCCTGCCCTCCGATGCGTATGTACTTCTATGTGTACGCAAAGTTATTACTTCAAAAGGCCAAAGTTCATCGCGGTAGTATGACTAGAGTATCATTTCCTTATCAAATATTTACTATCTGTGGCTATATTGTTTCTTATTGTTGTTTTTGTTTTCACTATACACATTATATGGTTAGGCTCGTCTATATCTTATTAAGTTTTCATGACGACTCTCAAATTAATGTTACACAACGTATAATAGGTCATTTAGACAAAGTATCGGGTTTTTGTGGTTATTTTTATATCTGAAAATTACAAGTTTCGGTAATTGAAGCCTATGATGGAATAAGAATTAAGGTAATTACAGACAATCGTATATAGTTTTCGAATTGTCTTAATAAAAAATAAATCCAGCGTAGAGGGGGTTGCGGCAATATGAGGGTTTTGTAGAATTTAGATTGATAATAAAAATGTTGATTTTTGCACCTATTCCGGGAAATACTGTTGACTTCAAAAGCGTAGATTCGCACCCAAAATGATTGCCACTTTATGCATTCCTACTAATTTCTTTGTCGATTAGGTCAACCAATTACGGGAGAATATTTCTTATCACCTATACTTCTGAATATGTAATTAACTTGCGACGAGTCGTGCCGAGTTTGGAAACTCGTTTCTCTATTAATCTCTATATCACAGAGTGGCGACCGAACCATCACGGCCACAGAGCACGCCAAAGGATAAGTGTATTTACTGGTATTAAATGTTTCTTGAGTATGAACATCAAATTTATATGTGCTAAAAAAAATTTAATCATTTTACATATTTCTACTAAATTTCATGTCGATCTGTTGAGCCGTTCACGAGTTTTTTATTGAAGAGACGAACAGACAGATAGACAAATCGATTTTATAAGGGTTTTCAGAAAAAAAAATCTATGCAAAACCCTAAAAGCGGGCAGCACAAAAAAACCGACATTTTCTCTTTTCCGATTGATGCTTATGGAATCTTCAGTTTTATTATCCATTTGCAACAGTTTTTATCTATTTTGAATTTCGAAAAGCATTCTGGGTGAAAATAGTATCAAAATTGAATTCTGATACTGCAATCTTCCCGGGCATGAGAACAATTATGTACAATATTTGACTGATAACTAAAATCTATTCCAGTCCAATAAACATGTGAGAGTGAGCCCCATTTTTTGATAGCATCAGTAGAAAACTGCGCAAGTAAATGCAGGATAGAAAATATATAAATTATAACATTTATTTTCGGGGCTTGGATAGCTAACGATAATAACATTCGGGGAGTACGAGTGCCCTTTCTTCTAATTAAATACGGTGAAGAAGCTCCGTAAGGAGGAAGCCAGGCACATCGGAGATATGGCTAATTAGCCACAGTCGTCCTACGAAGTTGTATACAGTGAGGTGTATCCACAGGGACCCACGGCATGAAAGAGGTGTTTTTTGGTAAGTATCTGACAAACATATGTAACTCTGCGCCTACTACCGGCTTAGAGCATCTATGCCAGATTCACCTCACAACTATCCAAACAAAAACAAAAAAAAAACATGGAAAAAATGGTTTATCAAAATACATATATTTCGAATAAAATGAGTCAAAATAAAGCAAATGTGATAATGTTACGCCAATACATATTGTGTGCTGGATTCGTAAGATTACACGTGTGTTTTGCTTGATTAAGTGTCTTTTTTAAGGTCCATCCAGACTGATCGCCAAATTGTTGCACGTGCATCCATTTGGGAGTGCGTCCAGTTTTGATATTCAATATGGCAACTCAACCAACAGCTTTGACAACCGCTTGTCAAATTCAAACTGACAATTTTGCAACTTCTGTGCGTTCTTTTGTGTGAAATTAAATAATTCTTGAATCTCTCTATCTCTCTGGTTCCTTTTAACCCCTAGTAGGCATAGGGCATTGACTACCCAAGCAACAATTCGTTTGCTTTAAAGAAGCACTCCATACTGTAGCAATCATATAGTACCACGAAATTCATTTATCGTGTTACATCGCTTAAAGTAATATTTTGATCCGATGAAACATTCTTAAAGTATTTTCCGGAAAGCTTATATCATCATTATGGAATAAATTTAAAGATGGTGGTATAAAACTTCGATAAAACTGTCTCTAAACGTTAACCTAAAAACGTACTCCTTTAAATACTCCACTCTTGTGTTTATTGGATGATACAGCACACACATGCAATGGTCTCTCTAAGTTAACTCACACACATGCATTATATTCTTCTATAGCACAGACGGTGTAATTTTTATAGTGTGACATTCGTATAAAATAAAATAACAGGCGCGACAATCCAACATTGGACTAAGGCCGCAGGATGTGTTAGTGACATCCTATTTCCAAGATCTTATCTGCTTTTTGATGAGGTAATGAGATCAGCATCACGCTCAGCAGTGTTATTTATCCCCATAAATGGGTACTCGTTTAACATCTGAGTGAGATCATAGTCTGTCACAAGCTCGTGAGTTCGAAAAACACAATGGAACACGGTGAGATTCGAACTCATGAGCCTGTGCACCGAAGGTGCTCGACCAGCCAGACATTCGTATGGTCATCCAATAAATTGGTCACCGTAGTTTTATAGAAGGATGGACTTTGTGATTTAATGAATTGACACTTATGAAGTGCTCTGGAATACCACGTTTCTTGAATTGAATTCATTGAAATATTGCTCGAAACCAACATTTCCTCACTCCTTGTTAGCTTATGAATCAATTAAGATAATCTCAGCGCAGAAAATGTCTGCATTTTATTGACGAATGTGTGGATTTATTCAACTTCAACTGATTGACATATAAAGAAGAAGGTGCATAGGAGAAGGGTCGATAAAGAAGTGTTGACCACTTGTAGTGTTTACGAGCAATGTCAACTATATGTGAGGTTGGCCGAGTGGTTAGGGCGTCGGACTGGCATACGACAGTCGCTGGTTCGACGCTGGCTGCGGGAATTATTTTTTTTTCTTTTTTTTTTTGCAAACGCGAGAAAATGACAGATAATGATGGTATTAGACATGATGTATGTCTTTTTCAAAGCGTAGTTCAGTGCTACAATAAGGTTCAATTGGATCAAAAAACGGCGCCAAATGCCATTATTGGGCTATTATTCAGTGTTTATACCCTGTAAAGTGCCCCTATTATCGTCAGAACACAATATTCTATGAAGTATTATAGGGATGAAATTGTTACTTGGGTACGCCTCTTTTCCACCTCTGCCTATTAGCAGCCATCGCCTTTAGCTGGTCCCACGATTTGCCAATAGATTTTTCCTCTGCATTGAACGGATCTTCTCCATGTAATTTTGGGTCGTCCCACACGACGGCTACCATGAGCCTCTTTTGCAATGTTTTTTTTTTTGCTCTTTTCGAAGTGTGTGACCTATCCACTGCCGACCCTAGCTCGCAAAGATAGCACAAAATATTTGGGAATTTATATTGACAAAAATTTGCGTTGGGGCGAACACGTATCGTATCTGTGCAAAAGATTGAGAAAAACTATATACAAATTTGTTGAACTTAGGGCTCCATTACACAGTCATATTTATATTATAATATGTATGTCATATGCCTAAGCCTCACGGTTAGAAAAATCGGAGTAAAGTGTACATTCGTTTGATATAATTTTGTGGGTCATTCTTATGTATAAATTTTTCGGTGTGAAAATAATAAAATTCCAATTTATCAAATGTATCTACACTATAATAAGTGTCAAAGTTATGCAAAAATTTACCAAACTACGTTTTTAAACACTTTTATATTAAATTTATAAAATTTTTGGGTTAAAATTATTTTTAAACTTTATTTTTATCGTTCTTATAAAACAAAAGGTGTACACATCAGTTTTATAAGATGACCATATAGATTGTACTCCTAACAGTGTAAAAGTATTTGTCAAAAAGTACTTTTTTACCCCTGGTAGAGTAGAATGAGTAAGTAAAATGTGTAACTTAAATATTCACTATTAAGAAATATCAATTTTAGTAACAGAAAGTGTCAAATGAGTTTTTATAAATTATCGGGTTCATTTGATAAATTGTGATTATAAAATGGTTCCGTATGATGAGTTGTGCGTTTAAGACAAATTATCAGAACCGGTGTGTGGCTTACTTGGTTGAGTCGCACTCAACAATGCTAGTAATCTAGAGGTCCGGAGATCGAATCTCGGCGTAGGCCAAAATTTATGTACACATGTGCGGATAGGAAATATTATAGTGCTTGCAAGATTATATACACTCTGAAATGATATGCAATGAAACCTTGACTCGAAATAGCCTATAAAGGCTCATGGTCTCTTACTATTTTATACCACAGATATATTAATTGGATAAAGTAAATATATAATTAATTTTGACTTATTATTTATATAAAATATACCCAAAACTATATCAATTTTACCCTCAATTAGGTAAAATTCGACACCAAGATTATATTAAAATTAGTTACTCCGTTATTATATCTTTTCTAAACTTGACTTATATCAAATGCGAATGTAAATTGTTTATATCATTCTGATAAGTCTACTTATAAAAATGATAAAGTATGAAGTTATCAAAATGATATAAATTTTAGATGGATTTATATGTATATATTTTTTTATCAAAATTACCCCGATTTTTGCGACCGTGTACTCAATTCATTCAGTATAAATTTTTAGACGTGCAGTAACCGAAATCAAGTAGGCTTAAGGATATGATAATATCTATTATAATATATATTACCAATATATGACTGTGTAATAGCGCCCTTAGATCAATATTATCAAAAAAACCTACTACGAATAATTTTCACTTCACTTGTGCAATCTGTCATTGAGTATGGATTGATTGGGTGGGGTGGAATTAATTCTAGTACATTATCCCCTCTAGTTTTACTACATAAAAAAATTATTAAAATATGTCTGAGTAAACCCATGCGGTATCCTACAGCACAGCTGTATAATGATTTTGGGGTGCTAAGAATTCCAGTACTTCATGAAATTAAAATTTTAAAATTTGTATAGGTACAGTCATCGCAATATTTTCCCAGCTGAAACTGTTACGGGTTACCAAACTCGAAGACAAACGAGACTTGCAGCGAGTCATGCTTATTTCTTAGCACCACGCTTATTCAATGCTTTACCAATAAATATACACATATGGACAAAAAAATAAGTACATCCCTCATGTACCTTTTTATGCCAAATTTGCATACCCTTTTTAAAATTGAATTAATCCAAATAGATAGCCATTACAACAATTAGGATACAACAATGCCAACGGAACCCAGAAACTAAATGGCATCCCCGTATTATCTTAGTCCCTCCCGATATTTCAGCTTGGTCAAAATAATAAATACACCATCGGTTTTTTTAATTTTTTGAAAACAAGTTGCAATTTTCCGTAAGAATTTGTTTTTTTTTCATTGGTGTATGCAAGAAGCGTTAAATTAAAAACAAACAAAAATACTTAAGGGGCGAAAAACGCATGGTAGGTACGAAAAAAGAAGTCTAAGTTCGAAACTTTGAAATAGCGGAAAAATTATTCTCTCGACGAAATAAACCAGCTAAACATTGTATTTACTGCGTAATTCACTAAAAAGTGAATAAAAGCCGTTTCCAATGCGGTTAAGTTCATGTAAGGGCCTTAAGGACAACTGTCGGTCTCATTATCACTATGGCGAGAAAAGTTATCTTGACATGACTGATGATTTTCGCGGCAAATATTGAAAATATAGAATCCCTTTAAAAAGTTAATCGAAGAATACAAGAAGTAAAGCAGTTTTGACAATAAGTTTAGAACTTTCCATGGCGACGTTAAAAAGTGTTGACGGTTCAAGAAAATTTGGGAGGGATAGTTCTTCTTGTTCCAGACCAGAACAATGGGAACTCAAAGAATATTCTGTTTTATTTATGAGATCGCAATAAATTTGTTCGGGAACTAATCTTATCGGAATATTCTTCATTCAGAAAAAAAATAATTTGATATACGCTACATCAAGTGGCTATTTCCCATGGAGGCGAAAAAACATGGTCTATGGTTTAATTTTCATAGCTTGGTTTCGTTCAAATATACCTAATAACCGTTACTTTGAGGCAATTTCCATATAAGAAATGTAAGTTGAGAGTCCTAGAATATTTCACTGATGAACCCATATACTTTAAATGGGGATTTCAGCAGGATATTAACCCTAACCATACCTCACAAACTGGTCAAGGATCCGCTTCAATCAAATCGGGTGGCTTTTCACGTTGTTACTAGAGTTAAATTAAATCCGGAATGTTTAGAGAGTTGAATCAATGAACCAGAAACACAGTTTTCACAAAACGGGCCAATTACGGAATTTCCTGGAAGTAACTGGATATATGGATGTATGGGAACATGTCATAAGAATTATCTTCAGAGGGCCAACAAACACTTTTTTTCTTTCAAAATAATGGACCATTTACTTTGAAATAATAAAATAAATTAAATTCTTGTCGAATCAGAACTTAACATTTTAATTAAAACAAGTTTTAATCAAATTAACTGACATGTACTTATTATTTTGTCCTGCCTATTTTAGTCAGTTCGTACTTTTTCAAGTTAAATGAAAGCTGTTATTTATTATAATATGCTGATTTACATATTATTTGAATCCTCACCAATTAAATAATTAAATCTTTCCATATGATTTTATTTCCTACTACTTTGATACAGGGTGATAAGAAAAATTCGTATGGATGTACTTATTTTTTTGGCCATATGTGTATGTAGTTCACGAAGTATAATTATCTTTAAGAAAGCGCCGAGAAAGTATTATTTGGAGAATGAAGTAGGCTTGAATTTATAATACTAATCTTTTACGAAAAAATAAAAAAAATAAAGTTATATACACTTTTATTCGTCTATAAAATGACTTTGTAAATACATAAAATAATAATAATAATAATGAAGTCCAGTCAATCCGCCTCATAACACGAGCATAGTTCTTAGTGAGGCGGCCAATAGCAGTATTTTAATTTAAGGTATAAATTAAATCAATTCCTTTGTTTTATAATTGTTAAGTTTAGTAATAGGTTAAATTAAAATGAATTGAATTAATTGAATTGTAAATATGTATGTCTTAATGAATTGGCGATTATGAATAAATAATAATAATAATAATACTTTCGCCTGGTTTCTGGATGGGGATGACCACACGGCCTGAGTCAAATTGCTGCTTAGTAAACGGACGGGGGCCAGACCAATGTGAACGGTAGCGCTACGAGTCTGCTTTAAGCCGACAAGTAGTAAACATGCATAACGATCCTGCGGCTGGCAAGCCGAATTCGTTAGGTCTACCGAAAGGGGGCCAAAGGAGGATTACACCTGCTATTGAGAAATCTTTAGCGAATAGTGTACCTCGGGGATGGCCGTGCCCAGGGGACCATGGTCCTTACCCATCTAGGCGTTGGACTCGAGGGGGTTTGTGGTGATAGACAAGCCGACCAGCTAGAGTCGCATCCCAAGGTGGGATTCCAAAGGGAGGCATCCCGGCGGAGAACACCCTTCCGGCTATCAGTCGGATTAATCTTGTCATCCCGCACGAGAGGGAGGCTATGGCTATCAGGCTCAGGAACTCTCAATGACAAAGGCGAGTTAGACGCAGGATGGATGCCACTTTCGCCTTTTGATGTCGATGCCTCTCCTATTTTGGCGAGTAATTTTGGAACACCCATATAGTCAGTGGCTTTATGAGCTTGTAAAGGGTTCCACTGTCACCACGGTAAGCCGCATCTTCTGCCTCCACCGCTAACGCGTTGATGTTGTTGCGTTTATCACGTCTTACGCTTCTCTGCACTCTTTTTTGAAGAGAACTGTACTCGGTCCTCAGTTGTTGCTTGACTGTACTGTCAGTAGCCCAGTTTAATAGCTCTTTAATTCTCTTCCGTGCAGTTATCAGCGACCATGTATCGTCGCTGATAAATGGTCTCCTACCTCGCTGAAGTCTGCCCACAAACGTTTCGCCACACGATATAAAAGCGTCCTTCACGAAGCTCCATCTATCATCAATTGATAAAGGATTATCTGGTGTTTGTGCCTTAGCTATCTCATACAATGCGCTAGAAACTGCCCGCATTGTTAATGGATCTTTAAGTCTTTGTACATTGAATCGTGGCAATACCCGCTCGTTTTGTGTGCGACGAATAGCAGCGGTCCGCAATCG
Source organism: Microchrysa polita (assembly GCA_949715475.1). Taxonomy (NCBI): domain Eukaryota; kingdom Metazoa; phylum Arthropoda; class Insecta; order Diptera; family Stratiomyidae; genus Microchrysa; species Microchrysa polita. The sequence goes on from OX454419.1 coordinate 10,307,081, forward strand.
AATTTTTGCGATAACAAGTTAGTGATCGTTAGCACCACGCTTAGCCGTCGTCCATGAGACAATTCCTGTGTGTTTTGGAGATGGCTATATGGTCAATCTGGTTCTCTGTTCGGCCATCTGGAGATATCCAGGTTGCTAAATGGCAAGGTTTGTGTTTGAACAGGGTGCCGCCAATGCACCAATGCTGACGAGAGTTACAGAACTCTACCAACAACTCACCATTGTCGTTCCTGACACCCAGACCATGATTGCCTATTAGATGTTACAATCCAACATTGTCAGACCCAATTTTAGCATTGATCCCCCATAATAATTTTTATGTCACCTCTGGGAGCCTTGTCAAAGGTGTCGCCAAGCTGGTGGTAAAAGGTGTCCTTAGCATGCTGGTCGGCTGACTCAGTCGGTAGCATTGAATTATAGTAATGTTTCTTACTCTGAACTTGAACCTGGCAGTTATTATTCGGTCTGAAATAGTCTATAAGAGATTGGCGAGCTTCCTTGTTCAAAAGCATGCCGACTCCAGCCATTCTGGGTGAGGCTTCAAGTTCACTACCAGAGTAAAGCAGCACAGTTTGGGAACTAGGTGATAAGGTCGTTCCCGAACCGGTCCATCTTGTTTCGCTCAGTCCTAATATCGACATTCTATATGCGGTCATTTCCCGTTCGACTTCCGTGAGTCTCGTACTACTGCACATCGTTCGAACGTTCCAAAAACCAATCGTAGTCCGTTATTTGTAGCCAAAGGTCGTTGCCGGTAAATCAGTTCGTGGTATCTGAGGCTCCTTCAATGTTTCGAGTGTAATTTAGCTTCAGGTATGCAAGTTACAAGCCTTCATACCAAGCCGGGAACGCTGTGGCAACATAATTGACCCCTGTGGTCAATTTTTGTTAAGCTTCGTACATATGTATACAATTGAGCTAAATCAATGTCGCGGGGAGTTGCATAGATTTGTACGACACCCAGGGGGAGTTTTTTTCTCTCCTGTCTCTTTAGTCGCCTTTTACGACACGCCGGGTAAAGCGGTGGCACTATTCTTGACCCATGCCCCAGGACCATTCTTGAATGGCCGTGTGATAATTCAAACGCGCAGTCCGATTTTGATAATTAAATTACAAAAAGAAATCACCAAAATGAAATGGTTGCAATCATGGTTGGTTATGTCATTTTCTGTCTCCATTTGGTTGCTAGTGTGGATGCTAAGTAGCAACCAAATGGCTGTTCGTGATGCCAGTTTTTGGACGCGCAACCATTTGGCGATCAGTCTGAATGGACCTTTAGGGATGTATAGAGTTTAATGTGGCATAGCAAATTTCTATACTACATATTCCGCTAGTTAGGAACGACTAGGGGTTTATAACTAGCGAATAATGCGACTCAGAAAGGAACGGTAGGGTTTGTCATTTCATTCAAAACACGTCGTGTCGCACGGCTCGCATGTTCGAACGCGCTTCGCGACGTGAGAAAATAGATAGAGTTGTATTAGAGTATATTCACACGCCGAAGGAGAGCCGTTTTCACTCTAGCTACGAAGCCTTTATACCCCGAACCATCATTTCTACGTCGGAAGTCGTGCGATCTTCAAGCCTAAACATTTTCCAATTTGTAATACATATTGATGTTCTTTAAGGATGTCCATGACACACTTAAAGGTTAGTTAAATTAGGACCGACTGGCATAATTAATTTGTAGTATATTTCTGTGATAAATTAAACTGAACAGGTGACCAAGCTTCAACTAGGTTTGACAACTGTGAATAGAAAATCGGATAAAGACTCTCAAACCTAGAGATTCGCTGTATGGCCGGTTGCAAAGACCTATCCTAATTATCGTGAAGCCAGGATATTTTTCAAGACATTGATTAGGTCGTATGAATAAAAAAAATGGTAAAGCGACGTTGGTAGTCTGGCTGGTCTAGCGGTTAGTGCGTGCACCTTCGGTGAACAGGGTCATGAGTTGTTGTTGTTGTAGCGATTCAAGAGATTTGTTTTTTCTCTTGAATCGAGGGGGTCTTGGCAGCTCTTGGCCGTTTTAACAATGGGTAGCTCCGGGACGATTTACTTCGAAGAACCGGCTGCCGTAGGAGCATTTTATGGACAACACAAACATCCATTGGTCACAGTGGGATTCGAACCCACGCATCGGCAACTCAGAGATAGAGTGACATCTCTGCCACTGAGCTACTAAATACCCACGGTCATGAGTTCGGATCTCGCCGTGGATCATGGTGTTTTTCCAACTCACGAGCTTGTGACGGACTATGATCTCACTCAGATGTTAAACGAGTACCCATTTATGGGGATAAATAACACTGCTGAGCGTGATGCTGATCTCATCACCTCAACAAAACTTGTCACTAACACATCCTGCGGCCTTAGTCCAATGCTGGATTGTCGCGCCTGTTATTTATTTATTTATTTTATATCTGGAGAACCAGCCCGGAAAACAATTGAACATAGTCCTTGGCCTAGAATTATCTTCGCTTTAATTAAAAGCACTACTGAATCCTGAATGGAACCACTTTGTCGAAGATGTTTATATCAAACACACAGTATGGATTTCAGCTAGAGCTTTATTCAAGCGTTCACATCGACGACCGGAAGCAGAGTCATCGAGTCAATATTGATTTGAGAGTGATAGCAGTATAGCCAGGCTCCGGCAACTCACAGATAGAATGTCATCTCTACCACTGAGCCACAAAATGCTCGATTATTTGCTCATTTAATTTTTCGTTTAATAAAATTTAGGTGATTCGGAATAAAATCGACGTTATGCTGGGGGGGTGTAATAACGTCAAGCGAATTAATGTCAATTGACACTATTTCCCACCCAAATGCGAAATAATGTCAATTGACATTAATTCGTTTTTGAAAACGAAGTACTGTCAACTACTAAAGCGAAATAAAGTCAATTCTTGATATTGGCTTGTAAATCAGTTGGGTTTGAAAATACGGTTATATATTTTTGGATAACAGCTAATTCGGCACTTTATATCCAGTTTTTTTTTGGGTTATTGGCATTGTTTCCATTAGATTTCCGCTTTACTTAATACGACCCGAAGAAGTCCAATACGGACAAGTACATACCTTGTTTTGTCTTTCTGGGCTCATTATCAAAGTAAAACAGAGATATTTAAGTGTTATTGCAAGAAAATGTCATTCAATGTTGTTGTCTTGTCGGAATCGATGCTTTTCTTCGAGCTTTCGAGGCGAAACTACACTCACATCGAAGTAAAATAGAGATCTAATAGATTTCGCTGATTTAAAGCGGAAATTCATAGGAACCTAAGAAGTCCAATGAAGACAAGTACATTGTTTGGGTTCGATTCCTTCAAGCAGATTTCCACTTTAGTTTACATGAACCCAGGAATCATATCAACTAAAGCGAAAATTTTATTCGGAAATTTCAGAGCTTATAAAATAAAAGCTTCATTTCGTGATATGCTAACAAAATATTTTTAATATATGCCTACTGGGAGGGAACATTGTTTTTTTTTTCAAAAGCGAATTAATATCAACTGATTTTATTTCCCTTTGGCAAAAGGAATTAATGTCAATTGCCATTATTTCCTTTTTCCGACGAAATAACATTGACATTAATTCGCTTGACGTTATTGCAACCCCCCCCCCCCCCCCCGTTATGCTGTATGTATTTTCAATCCATCTTCTTCCTTGCCTCGTTCTTTATACCGCGTTGCTCGACCTGCGGTGTAGGCACATCGCCCGTTTTGGCGGTAATATCTTAGCATATTTCTACAGGCAGCTCTATCTTGGATGGTGTCATCGCCGAGACCAATGCGTTGTTGTTGCTTTTTCATTTGACACATCCAGGTGTTCTTCGGTCTGCCTCTAGCCTTGGTTCCATCAAGTGGAACGTCCATTGATATCGCTTTCTTTGCGGGGTTCTCAGGCGGATGCCGTTGAACATGGCAATACCAATCCATTTGACGGTCTTCGAGCTTTTCAGTGATTGGTTGGTCTATGGACAAGCTGCCTTGGATGTAGCTACTTATGATGTGGTCCCTTTTCGTTACACCAACTGACATGCGTAACATTTTCATTTCAGTCGCTGTCATTTCTTTCGCGTAACCTTCATACATGGTCCAGCATTCTGATCCATACATGAGTGCGGGACGTACAACCGTTTTGTACAACTTGCCCTTTAGCTTCAGTGGCATTTTCTTATCGCAGAAAACTCCAGAGTTTTCTCGCCACGTCATCCACCCAACCTTTGTGCGATGTTTGATGTCATCATTGCATGTAGCTCCGTTGTTCACCATCGAGCCAAGGTACTTGAACTTGGTACAAGACTTCAGCATTATGTATTTTCAATCCTACTCCTGCCCTGTCAGAAAATATATTGGGCAGTAGACTATGGTTCTCTTGTCAAAATTCTCAAAATTTAACCCTTCACAAATTTTAATCTCTTTTATACTGTGCGGTACGACAAAATCAGGCAAGGTCAACAACGAAGTACAACTAATATGACACCATCGTCAAAGGATCTAATTGAATCAAACGACAGTCAGCGATGTATGAATTTATTATTATTATGAAAAGAAAATAATTTCTATTGTATGGAAAAATTGTAAAATATGAAGTACTCATTTAATTGAAATATTTGAATTGAAATAAAAAAAAAATGATAATGTAACTAGAAATGAAACAGATGTGAAAAGATACAAATACCACAAAATGTCAAATGAATCAGGCAAACGGCTATGACATGCCATGCCTTATTGTTTTTAAATGTATATAAATGTATAGAATTATTTTTTTATTTAATAAAACAGCTATCTATCTATCTATCTGTGCGGTACGAGACAACCAGTTTTTCTCTTTTTTTGCCCTAGAACGCAGAAGGTTGAATATGGATACCCATGCACGCAGGTACTCTGTTCATCAGTAGAGAGATGACCATTTGATAAACGATTTGACTATAGTATGCATGTTCAAAATTAAATCGACAAAGGGACAAACACAGAGGAACCTTGAAGACATTAGCTTTGGCTCTTACCAGGGAAGAAAGACAATGAGTGCATTCAGCGAGCACATACATATTGTGATGTGCTACATATCCCCACCACAAGAAATTGGAAAACTGCTAAGTTTGTGTTCGCTGAATGGACTTGCTACATGAAATGTCAGTTCTCTCTAACCAGCTGATACATCCGCAGACATTGCGGCAATTCAAAAAACCTAAAACTGCAACTTTCCTTTCAAAATACGTACTCTCATCGCACAATTTATAACGTTCACTAAAACCTGGCTCAGAAATGACATTTTTTTCAGCTAAACTGTGAATAAACAATTTACAGTATTGATGGTCGAGCAGCTGTGCGTGACAGTTGATCGAGCAGTCCAAGTAGCAGCTACACATCTAAATGTAGCATTCCAATTCAACGCTATATAGGGGAAATTTTCGATACATCGCATGTGGACCGATTAGCGGGTGAGTGGGACGCGGGGAGAGAACAGTTTCCAGTAGCTCTTTCCAATATGTGCTCGCTGAATGCACTCAATTGCTAAATTTGGGAATTTTTGGTCATTGTTGACGAAAAAATATTTCAGGTCGTGAAGACACAGTTGCCGTAGAGCCGTGACCGAAGTCAGGCCACGTGGTATTAGAAATCTTAAGATAGGGTTCAGGAATACAAGCGGCATCCTTTCGATGGTACATCGTTTTTAATCGAATGAGATTGAGGAGAGACAACAACATTGGTCTCGGCGATGACACGATCCAAGATAGAGCTGCCTGTAGAAATATGCTGAGATATTACCGCCAAAATGGGCGATGTGCCTACACCGCAGGTCGAGCAACGCGAAACCATGGAGCGGTATAAAGAACGAGGCAAGGAAGAATAAGTGATTGAGGAGAGATTAAGCTTAAGAGATATTAGAACGACACTAGTCCCACTTCGCTTGGGTATTTTTTAGAGCCCCAGCTTCACTTCTAACTTATTAAAATAATTCATCTGAGGACACAATTTTAATGCCCAGCATTAAGCTCTATTAGGGTTATAGATAGTCTTAAGAAATTTCTACAGAGATAGTATGATCTCCACGTATTAATGCCAAGTGTCCTCAAACATGCGCTATCTACAATCAATAACGTTTAAGTTGACGTGAGCAATTAAATTGCTTCTGCCCATTGAAAAACGAACACTCAACCCCGTCAAGTGTCGAATAGACGCATAAACCCCCCGGGCCATTGCATATAATAAATCAATTATTAATTAGAAACGATGTACATGGCATAATGAAGAATCAACTATCGAGCACGACCACCATACAGTCCATATCGGGTCTAGTGGTCGTTTGACGTCAGCCGTAGCGATAAAACTATGCACGGGTCAATGTAATCGCCCCGCGAGATTGAATTAGTGCAAAACTCTGTTACCGCCGAGAGTGGTCAATTAGCGAACCACCACCAGAGGCACCAGCAACTACTAAGAGAGACTAATTAAAACTTAATGAGTGACCGGAGCTCGCATCACAGGGTACTCGTCTGTTCAAGGCCGGCCGTGTCGTCGCCTCCACGCGACAAGCACTTACTGTGCCATCAGGCGAGGGTGGGTGGGTGAAACAATGCAACTGCATATCAACGTGGACTCAACTCGAGTATTTTCCAGACTCTGTTCTGTGGACCACAATGCATGCATGGGCATTTAGCATGAGCATCTTTTGTAATCATCTCTGACCGAGTGGCCGAACAATCAATCGCGCACGGAACAATAAAAGGATCAAAGTCCAAACGAGTCTTGGATGTCCAATCTGAGATGAGATTATCTCGTGTTCTTCGTGCTATGCTACAGCAGCTACACAGCCATATTGCTACTGATACTGGTTCTATAAAATGCGGAAATACGCTAGGCAGTGTTCAAAGTTCAGACAAACAAAAAAGAAACAGCCGCAACTGATGCTGCTTTTCGATGCCAATTTTTTGTTTGGTACTGATGGCCGCAAGTGTGGTCAATGACTGGCCATTTGTCGAGCACACACGCTCGCTAGACTCAAGAGAAAGTTCAACACGTACAAATTTGCGAATCAAATGTAAAATAATAAGACAAAACATTTTCTTGTGATGAACTCACCTCTTCTTAGCCTATGGGATGACACAAATCGCAGATTTATCTCGAAAGAAACGTCATGGATGAGATGTGGTCCTTGTCAGCAGCATCTGGTCCGCGTCGTGACAGACACGCGAAGGACGAAATTATCGGTGTGTTGTATGTGGTTCGCTTGCGCCAATACTTTTTGCAAGGATATTCTCAGCACAGTTGCATAACGTACATATTTGCGAACAGGAAGCACTTTTTGTTGCAAAGAATCTTCACAATGCGGAAAACAATTTTCACCTTTTCACACAGGCACGCGTGTAGTCACAACAATGCACAGCAGAAGAAGACGAGGACGCGATGGTGATGGTAACAAAACAAATCACCATACCACAAATCGCGATAAATGAGCGCACAGCGAGACCGCACCAAAACACTTCCACTACGTAAAATGTCAAAACGCGAACTGACTCGCGCTCGCTCAGCTTAAGATGCCAGTATTGTTGTTGTTGGTATTTCGTGCGTGCTTTGCTGAAGTGGTGGGATGAACGAGAGCAATGTCCGTTTGACATGCGCATTTATTGTTCCCGGAAAGAGAGCGCGAATTTTTGTGTGAGAGCGAGGAGAGCGAAAACTGGTAATGACGTTTTGTTGTCGTTAGTGTCAAATTCTGAGCAAATGATGCCGGTGCGATGTTGCCATGTTTAGTAAGATGTTTGGGGGGAATTCCCTTTTTGAAAATAATCGACCGTTAAACTGCTAGATTTGTGCATGAAGTTGATTTTCCTCATTTTAGGTGTGTTTTTTTGGTTATCCCGTGCAGGTTTGGGTAACGAAACTCCATATAAAAAAAATTACAGCTGACGCACCTGTCATTTTTTTTATATGAAGTTTCGTTACCCAAACCTGCACGGGATAACCAAAAAAACACACCTTTTATATGAATCCAATTTGATTTTCACGATTTCATATTTTAAAAGCATAATACAAGTATGTATCTCACCTTGGAAGAAGTTTGAAAAAATGGTGAAGGAAAAATAATTTGTTCTAGCGTATCTTCTACAATTCCTTCCAACGTTGACAAAAATCAATCTCCGATTGATAAATTTGTCACAGTTCGTAAGAAAGGGAAACATATTAAAAAACCTTCATCTGTTGGTGATGTTATTCCCAAAAAGAGTGATATTAATAATAGGCGACACAAAAGAATCTTCGGTATCGATCAAGCTAATGATTCTCTTCGAAGTGTCCCCAGTTTCAAGGTATTCCATGTTTCTAAGCTACATGCTTCGGTAAAAGCAGAAGATTTAAAGGAATATGTAATGAAAAAACTTAATTTAACAGATGACAGTTTTCTTTCGGTTTATCCTCTGATAAAAAAAGATTGTGATATATCCAAATTAGTTTCAATCAGTTTTGGTTTGAAACTTCCTCATGAATATTCGAAGCAAGTGTTTTGTGCCAACTTCTGGCCCAAGGGCGTCAACATATCACCCTTCAAATTTTCAAAAAACGACAAACGCCAAAACAGTGTCCAGCAGAACACATAATTTCCAATTCATTTTTCTCGGTCTATTATCAAAATGTTGGCGGTCTTCGTTCAAGAACAAATGACTTTTACCTTGCAGCTTCACAAGAAGATTATGCTGCCATTTGCTTAACCGAGACTTGGCTTCACACAGACATTTCAAATGAAGAACTTTTCATAAGAGACTATGATGTATATCGTCGCGACCGTTATGAGGCTTCGACTAAGAGAGGAGGTGGTGTTTTGGTAGCTATCAAAACAACATTCCCATCTCATGAAGTTGAGCTTTTTCATAAGGACGTAGAACAGATATGTGTTTCTATCAATGTTTCTCGCAGCGAAAAAGTATATATTTTTAATAGCTATTTACCACCTTTGAGTTCAGTTGATGTTTATAACAAACATGTAGATAATATCTCCAAGCTATTTGCATCTTTTGAGGAAAAAGACAAATTGATCGTTGTTGGGGATTTCAATCTTGGTAATATAAGTTGGTACTGGAACGACGACGAGAAAAAAATTCTGCCGCGTGATTTACATCTTGAGTGTGAATCTGTTCTAACAGATTGTTTGTTTGCAATGGATTTGATGCAAATGAATCTTGTTAAAAATTCGATTGGTAGAATTTTAGATCTAATTTTTGTTAGTACTTGCTTGAATGCTTCTGTAATTAAAGTAGATAAACCAATTTTGCCCAATTCAATCCATCACAGTGCTCTTCTTCTTGAGTTTGTTTTTTATGATTACATTGAAGAAGAGCCCGAAGTTATTCCTACTAGAAATTTTCAAAAAGCCCAATTTGAAAAACTAAATTCAACATTTTTTAATATGGATTGGGCTCCAGTTATATCGAATAGTAATCTTATTGAAAGTTATACAATTTTTAATTCAATTTTAAATAAATCTATTCGCAAGTACGTTCCTTTAAAAAAGAACAAAATAAAAGCAAAAAATCCTTGGGCTACCAAAGAATTGTTCAAACTTAAGAGAGCAAAAAATAAGGCCCATAAATTATACAAGAAGTCATCCTCTCTTGCCAATAAAGAAAATTTCTTTAGATTGAGAAGAGAGTATGAATTAATGAATAAAAATCTTTACAAACAGTATATTGCGAGAGCTGAAAATAATATAAAGAATGACAGTAAGACATTTTGGAATTTTATAAACAGCAAGCGTAAGAATACGGGAATCCCAAAAAATTTAGAATTCAATGGCAATTTTTACAAAGATGTTCAATCGGTTTGTGACGGATTTGCTAGATTTTTCAGTTCAGTTTACAAAGTGCCAGACTCCGTTTCATCAGAAATGAATGCTAACATCAATGGAAGTCAGAGTGCATTGGTCCCTCGGATAGCTCAGGAGGACCTTACGAGTGCTCTTGAGATTTCTGAGGATGACCTATTGAATGCTATGCGTGATCTTGATGTTAGTATTCAGGCCGGACCTGATGGCATTCCTAATATATTTTTGAAGAATTGCATGCAATCGTTATGTCGTCCTTTAGCCTTTATTTTTAATTTGTCCTTGACTTCAGGTGTTTTTCTTGATGAATGGAAAGTTTCATACATAACGCCTGTTCACAAAAAGGGTCCGAAGCATCTTATTGATAACTATAGACCCATAGCTAAAATATCTGCAATACCGAAGTTGTTTGAAATGCTTATTAAAAATAAAATAGATGTTTTAATTAGCCGTTTGATATCGCCATGTCAACATGGATTCCTAAAAGGAAAATCAACTTCAACAAATTTGGTATCATTTACTAAATTTGTTGCTGATGGTATTGAGCAGGGAATGCAGGTTGATGTGGTATATACCGATTTTTCGAAGGCTTTTGATAGAGTAGATCATAATATTTTACTTAAAAAACTAGAACATTTCGGAATACAGTCAATTTTTCTAAGCTGGGTGAGATCCTATTTAACGGATAGGACTCAGTTGGTGAAGTTAAATGGCTGTACATCTCGCTCTGTTATAAAGTGTTCATCAGGGGTTCCGCAAGGAAGCCATTTAGGACCACTTTTCTTTTTAGTTTTCATAAACGATATCATCCAAAATTTTAAATTCGTGCGTGTATGGCAGTATGCCGATGATATGAAAATCGCTATGAAAATACGCAACATTGATGATTGCCTTAAGTTGCAATCCGATTTAGAAAAGCTGCAATTTTGGTGCCGCGATAATAATTTAAATTTAAATGTTAGTAAATGTAAAGTACTTAGCATATATAAATTGAAAACTCCGGTCTTCTTTGAGTACTCCTTAACAGGTAGTGTTCTTGAAAGGGTTGTCGAAATATCAGATCTTGGTGTAATTTTCGACCATGAGCTTTCATTTCGACAACACATTGATTACATTATTTCAAAAGCGAATAGTATGTTAGGATTTGTTAAACGTAATGCGCGCGAATTTAATGATGCTTTTACTTTAAAAATATTGTATGCAGCTTTCGTTCGTTCGCACCTGGAGTATTGTTCTATTGTGTGGAATCCGTTCTATAAGGTGCATATCGAGCGTATAGAAAGAATTCAACACAATTTTACACGGTTTGCCATTTATCAAATTGGCTGGCGTTTCAAGCCAGATTATAAAACTCGCTGTTCCTTATTGGGTTTACAAGCCTTAGATTATAGAAGAACATTTTTAAACGCTATGTTTATAAGAGACCTGTTTTGCTCTCATATTGTTTGTGAAGATATATTAAATAACTTTCAAGTGAGAAATATTCCTCACAATTTACGGCGGAACAACCTTCTTGTTCAGCCTTATCATAGAGTAAACTATGGGCTTAATGAACCAATTACAAGGTCAATTATTCTTTATAATAGTTTGAAGGACTTAGTTAATTTTAATTGTACTAATAAACTAATGTTTAAAAGAAGTTATTGTGATAAATTTCCTTATTAATATATTTTGTTTTCAGTTTTTTTTACGATCTGCTAGAGTTTACACTCGATTGATTGATTAGTCACTTACGTACGGATAGTAAGTAAAGTGATGCCGAGAAGCCTAGTCCCGGGACAAAAGTTTCTGTGAGGCAAAAAAAAAAAAAAAAAAATCACAAAAATTATTTATTTGCGGAGGAGTAGCAAAAGAGCTTGGACTCCTATGTGTATGCGGAGGAGCCGCTAAAAAGCTTGGGCTCCTAAATGTGCCAAGCTGACTGTCGCTTTATTCCTCATTTACATACTGTATTTATTCATGATTTAATACTTAAAATTAGCTTACTCAAGCATGGGAATTTCATAAAGTGAACTTTACTTTACTTGATGGAATTCCCATATTGCATCTCATATTTCGTCTGCACATTGTCTGGGAAGTGTCGCATGCTTAAGAATTAGATGGAATTATATGTATACACATATAATTCCATCTAATTCTCGCTCGGATAATATTTCCGGTAGGTGAGTGCGGTATTTTAGTGTCTATATTTTAACGTAAAATTATGCTGTATACGACAAGATACCAAACTGGAAGTTAAATCAAGTCTCAATTTTCATTATATCAAGGAGCTCCGAATAACTTCAAATTACATTTTTGGAGTGAAGGAGCTAAAATTAATATTTATCTACTGACACCCGCTGTTTATGTCACGTTCGAACGAAGGAACAGCTAGAATTATGCCGTTGATAATTGCAATCAACGCATGGGTAGCAGAATGAAACAGTCGAAAAAGGTCCCATCATTGAGTTTACATTCGTTCGTCAATAGTTTTCTTGCGTCAAAAGCTTAACAAAAACTGCGGCAGTGAGCACTACACTCTCAAACACATTTAATTTGATAGCAGGAAAAGAGCTGGTCAAGAAGACACATTCACATCCATAGGGATTCGGTTAGGTCACTATTGTTTTGCTTTAAAGCTGCCTCAACAGAGGGTCCGAGCTGCGAAGTGAATCTTGAAAAAAGAATGTTTCAAAAGCATTATGAAGGAATATGGTTTTCATTCCCAAAGGGCGCCACATAACTAGCGATTAATTGGTCAATCGATTGCCCAATCGATCTGCCGCCCATACAGCACACGCACTAGGCAATTTATCGGGTCTCACGGTCCACAAGACCCAACACAAAATAGCGAAAATTATACCATTTTTGGCAACGGAACATATGGACATCCATTGCTACGTTTGATGGAGAGTGACCGGCACAACCACAGCATGAAGAACGACCATAGGTTTATGTCTAAAAACCAGCACCATAGAAAAGTCAAACTTTGACATTGAATATCCCGAGAACCGTTACGATTTCGCGAAAAAGGATTCCAGATTCGATCGTTTCAGGCCAATATATAATAATGAAATACACATATACTGAAATCGTACCATAGGCTGACGTTCTCTTATGTCGGGCACACATGGAGAATCTGTGAATTCTTTGTTCAAAATATGGTGTTTGACAGAACGTGTGTGCGGCATTACGCTACAATTACTCTGCACGCGGGACTACCGAACCCGCGGTCAAAAGATCGATAAAAAAGCATAAAAGTTCGGTAAAAACATTGGCTCTTTGCCGCACACACATGGATATGCTTTTAAATTGGTCGAGTAAAACTCGTCGCAACAGACGGATAGACAGACAGACGGACATACTGACATGGACCAATCGATTCCCCAAGTCATGCTGATCATATATGTTTACTTTTTATATGGTCGGAGATGCTTCCTTCAATGCATTACAAACTTCATGACAAAGTAATAAACCATTTCACTCTATGAGCGAAGGGTATAAAAAAAGAAATAGCATGCGTGGCAGTTCACCAGTAAACTAGGGCCGCAGATGTGTGAGTGACATCTAATTTCCAAAAACTGCTGTTTTCTTCAGGTGTTGAGATCAATAGCACGCCCGAGCAATGTTATTTATCCCCATAAATGGATACAATATGAGCGACATCATAGTCCGTCACGTAGGTCGTGAGTTCGAAAAACACCATAAAATGAATTCGTTCACGGTGAGTCTGGAATCCATGACCCTGCGCACCAATCCAACCACAAGCCAGGCTACTCTAAAACTTGCTAGCAAAATTTCTGCGACCGGAAATTTCAATTCCTAAGATAATCATGATGTTGGAAAAATTATATGCTGGCCGCCCCCCTGACCGAAATCCTGGCTACGCCCATGGCTTCACCTTGTTTCCCACCTCGTCCTCTCTTATGTGCCCACGCCTTTTATATGGCTCATTCCATGAGCAATACTACCATACGTGTGGCAAAGGGAAACATTTGCCACTACTGCAACATACTGCAGATGCCTTTCATTGCTTTCATCCGCGTGTAGGTCCTTGGAATGCAATTGCAGCCATCTTTCTGACTAGAATATATTCCGTGGACAATTATAACTAAATATTAAAACGCAGCATACTGTACGTCCATATATACTCTTTTTAATACAAAATTATCCAACGAGATTTTTATTTCCCGCCAATTCGAAACTACGTCACCAGAATCCACCACCTACAACCTTCAAAAATTCCTCAGACACCCACCACTCCCACCTACTGTCCACACTCTACTCCATTCTGCTCTACTACCACATCGCGCTCGGGCACTGTCAAATTCATTTGCCGAGTGAATCCAGTTCGCGCCCAAAATTTCCAATGTAAATGGCGATCCGTACACCGATTCGTCGTAGTTCTCGCGTATTTTATTATCAGTGTCGCGCGTAATTGAGACTCTCAAGATAAGCACGTAACAACGCAATTTCTTCCACCCTATTGTCGCCAGCAGATTTGAATTAATTGTGCCGTGCGTGCGTATAGTTTTGGGTGTGCATTTTTGTGTGTTTGCTCTCGGATACAAGCAACCAGCGACGACGAAGAAGGCGGGCTCTTGTGTGCGAGCATTTTTGTGTTTTGGTGACAAACTGGGTTCGCGCGCCGTCCGCCAGCGCCAATTGGGAAAATATGACGAATATGTCCGCCAAACAGCAACAACAGTCAAGTGAAACGAGCGTACGCAATAATGACGAGATTGAGGCCAACTATTTGCAAATATGCTGCGAACTGAACATGGACAAGGAGACGGAAAAAGCGGCCTGGCAAAGTTACGCGGAGGTGTCACAGAATTGCACTTTACAGGTGCGTGACGTGTGTGTGTTTGGGTGTCGGTGGTGTACAAAGTCCTATTGGGCGCGCGCGCCGATGGCCTATATTGGACAGGTGCATTTCGAGGGGGGTTGATAACCCTTTGGGGTTGAACAAGTGATTTTTTCGGTCATACCTACTTTTGCTGATCCTATTAGACATTTTTTAGAGGGTCCCTGTTTGTTTCCAATGCCATTTGTTTACAAATAAACAGCAGGCAGAAAATTTTGCAATTGGAAACAAAATTCCCTTTCAGATGCAATCCGTTCTAAGAAATTCCACCTTCCATATTAGATGTCCGCTGAGGGCTCTTTCTTGAATTCCCGCCAAAAAATTGGTTCTGGACAGGATGCTTGGTTATGGTTGGTTCCAATTATTCGAGTGAGAAAACAACGAACCAATTGGAAACTGGGACTGTTTGCAGGTGCCTAAAATTAGCGCCAATTTATTGCATCCTATTGGACAGGTCATTACGGATACAGGTAGTCTCCAATTGGCTACCCTTCATGCACGACAAAAACCCTTGAAACAAGCATAAAGGGTAGCCAAATTAGAGACTACTACCTGGTTCTTCCTGGCTTGGAAATTATTAGACCGATTCAATTTTCTTCTAATCAGATTCTTTGAATTATTCAGAAGAGCATTTAAAGGAGAGGACTTAAATTCCCGACATTCTAGTGTCCTTCTTTCCAAAGTTTAGCCATTCTGTTACTGCAGATGCGTATTAAATACCTGCCTGAATCACATCAGGAAATATATTAATTTTCAATAACTATACTATGCATTACCCTTCCCGTATTGAATTCTTTATTTTCCCATTAATTTTCAGGGCGATCCTTTACATTGGCTATGCTGTGCCGTCTATGCTGCATGCAGAGAAACTTTTACACCCACCGTAGGAAATTCAAATGCAATTGTTGCCGGCAATTGTGTTTCACTGACAAAATTATTGCGAAGCTGTAACATCAGGTAATATTGAGGGATTACACCGATTCATCATTTTTTTTTATTTTAATGGAAATTCTCTTTCGTTTCAGTATTAATGAATTTTGCCATAAAATTAAAGTTTGGGCCAACATACGAAACACATCGAAAGGTCTACGTGCACAAATCGAGCGGCTAGAGCAGAGCTTTCACGTGTCGTTGTGCATCTACCAGAAATATGAGGAAATCTTTCCAAAGTTGTTTTTGATCTCATCACCGGAACGTAAGAAGAAAAAGGCCAAGTAAGTGTTATTTTCCCTACCAAACTCTAAAGAGCTTTTATACACCATGAAAAATTTTACATTACATCGGAAAAATTGGGGAAAAGCAGGATTTTTGCTTGAGCCTTCCTTTCAAGATCCGTACGAGTGGCACTAGAATGTAAAGGTCAAGCTTGTGTGCAAATTTCGATAGCAGTAATACGAGTACATACAAAAAAGTGGTGTATGACAAACTTGTAGTTCTTGCGATTCTTGGAGTTCAAACACGATTACTTATAGGCCAGTCAATAAACTGAAATATAAGGCGTTAGGTCGCAAAAATTGCTCGGCTCTGTTTTTTAGGATATTGTTAGGATAGGTACCAGTAGTGTACATACCATCAAGTTTGAAACTTCGAAAAACCTGTGCTAACTTCGTGATCCCGAAAAAACTCAAAAATTTCGGACTTTGGTTTGTGTTATTTTTAAAAGGTGCTTCCTACAAGAAAGTCGTCCACTGCACTTTTAAAGCTAACAAAATCTTCTTTAATTTGAGTACAACTATGAAATTATTGCGGTACCTCAGCCAATTCCTGCGCTATGTAAATGATGATAAATTATAAAGGAGTAGGTGTGAAGTGAGAACTTAGCGGAACAGTCATGTTCTTTTAGAAGGCCCAGGTTCCAAAGACGGCTTTTTTTCCCCACTCCGGAGACTCCTGTGGTGTCGGATCTACTGGTAAAAGATCGTCGACGCCGTCACCTACATCTGATTAATCAGCTAATGGCTAACGGTGGACTATTCAGGCAGGTTTTCCCCTGACAAACTTAGCAGAGAACAGAACATTTTAGCCCTGCTCTCTGGCACCTCCCTCCTCCGCATTCTTTATGACAACAGCATGTCAGGAATTTCAGCAAATTTTGTTGTTGTAGTGAAGTCCACGTTTCTCTCTATGCCTTCCTCAAATGCACGGCGACACATGAAACAAACGCCTGGCGGACAAAACTCCGTAAGAATACTACAAAAACAATTTTAAGTTGGAGCAGTTTTTTCCGCACACGTTCGTTTTAACAACCGCACAGACTCAGACTGCCTAGGTTTACGTTATTAAACAACTACGACTTGTATTAATATAAGAAGACAAAACTAAATTAATAGAGAGTTTAAGCATGTCGTTGGAAATAGTACGCCATAATTTGACATCTATATATAAAAATGGAGCGGAAAAAAATGTATAGTAATTCATCAATTGAGAACGGCTGGACCGATTTGGATGATTCTTTTTTTGTTTTATCCGTCTTACGTTGGCGAAGGTTTATGGACCAAAAAATTTTTGAAAATCTCGAAGGAAGTGGTGGTAAATATCGAAATTTCATTTTGTATGAGAGTCACCTGTTTCAATCAAGTTTTCATCGACAACATTTAAATTTAATGGGAATATTTAGTTGTCATTGGATCAAATACAGTGTTAATTGTAGTCAAGGTGACTGACTATAGGCCAGTCAATAAACCGAAAAATAAGGCGTTAGGTCGCAAAAAAATGCTCGGCTCTGTTTTTTTGGAATATTGTTAGGATAGATACCAGAAGTGTACCACCAAGTTTGCAACTTCGAAAAATCTGTGCTAACCCCATGACCCTCAAAAAACCTCAAAATTTACGGACTTTTTTCATATTTTTGTTTGTAATTTCTAAAAGGTGCTTCCTACAAGTAAGTTGTCCACTGCACTGTTAGAGCTAAGAAAATCTTCTTTAATTTGAGTGTAACCCCAGCTTTGTAGGCTCAAAGGATCCCAAGATACAGCACTTTAAACATTGTTTTTTTAAAAAAGTTCGAAATTGTAATTTCAGTCATGTTCCGAGCTGAATATCGGCTTAAATGCGCATTTTACAGAGAAAGTCATGTGACATGAAGTTATAAACCAGTTCCTTAGCTGTATATATGTCGGAACGAATGGAATCAGACCATGGGGTCATAGGACTGCCCCTGAAAATTAGGTTCTTCTAAGATAAACTTTTTTCTTTATGTACCAATATTAACCAAACTTCACCCAAGTATGTTGCTGGTTAAGCCTAAAAAATATCTAGGAACGGATGATCTCGGAACACTACGTTATAGGGCTGTCATACAAACCAACCTCCTCTGGAAATTAGGTTCTTCCAAGAAAAACTTTTTTCTTTATGGACCAATCTTAACCACCCTTCCCCCAAATGTGTTTTTTAGTAAAGCTTCAAAACATATCTAGAAACGGATGAAATCGGAACACTAGATCATAGGGCTGTCATACAAACCAACCCCTGATAATCAGGTTGTTCTAAGAAAAAACTTTTTTCTTTATGAACCAATCTTAACCAAACCTCACCCAACTACGACTTGTATTAATATAAGAAGACAAAACTAAATTAATAGAGAGTTTTAGCATGTCGTTGGAAATAGTACGCCATAATTTGACATTTCATATAAAAATTCGCTTGTATACGAAACTACATATATCATAATTCTGCATGTCCCAAGTAGGCATAGGCCTATTTCCATATATTTGATGCTCTGAAAACCAAAAGCATCGGTACTTCTTCTTCTTCCTTGCCTCGTTCTTTATACCGCTCCATGGTTTCGCGTTGCTCGGCCTGCGGTGTAGGCACATCGCCCGTTTTGGCGGTAATGTCTCAGCATATTTCTACAGGCAGCTCTATCTTCTTCTTCTTTTAGCGGTACAGAAAGGTGTGAACCGCTGTGTATCTATATGGATTCGATTTATAGTTCGTCGTCGTTTTCGTCCGTAATCTCCAGGAACAAAAACGTGGCAGCTGCAATGGGATTTTCCCATAGGGAGCGGGGGGGGGGGGGGGATTAGTGGGTGCAGCTGGGCATTGAAACAATGGGCCACAATAAAAGCAGCTCTATTTTGGATCGTGTCATCGCCGAGACCAATGCGTTGTTGTTGATTTTTCATTTGACATATCCAGGTGTTCTTCGGTCTGCCTCTGGCCTTGGGTCCATCAAGTGGAACTTCCCTTGATATCGCTTTCTTTGCGGGGTTCTCAGGCGGACGCCTTTGAACATGGTAATACCAATCCACATTCGTCGGTCTTCGAGCTTTTCGGTGATTGGTTGGTCTATGGACAAGCTGCCTCGGATGTAGCTACTCTTGATGTGGTCCCTTTTCGTTACTCCAACTGACATGCGTAACATTTTCATTTCAGTCGCTGTCATTTCTTTCGCGTAACCTTCATACATGGTCCAGCATTTTGATCCATACATGAGTGCGGGACGTACAACCGTTTTGTACATCTTGCCCTTTAGCTTCAGTGGCATTTTCTTATCGCAGAAAACTCCAGAGTTTTCTCGCCACGTCATCCACCCAACCTTTGTGCGATGTTTGATGTCATCATCGCATGTAGCTCCGTTGTTCACCATCGAGCCAAGGTACTTGAACTTGGTACAAGACTTAAGCTGCTCTCCCTTGACGTACATATCTGGTATCGGTGCATCTGGGTCTGAGAATGGACAGCATAAGAACTCAGTCTTTGTTATACTTACCCTCAGTCCATGCTCCTCCAGAATGTCACACCACTTTGTAAGTGCAGCTTGCAAGGCAACGATGTTTGGGCTACTGACGACTATATCATTGGCAAAAAGAAGAGATATTTCTAGGCCGTCGGAGATACGTGTTAACAAGTAGCACATGATGATGTTGAAGAGCAACGGACTCAATACACTGCCCTGGTGTACTCCGACATTCACCGGAAATTCTTCTGATTCACCGGTTGTGCATCTAACCTTAGTCGTAGCTCCATCATACATGTCTCGTATCATCCTGACGTATGCCTCAGGGACCTTAAGTGCTCTCAAGGCCAACCATATCAGACCACGAGTTATCGAATGCCTTTTGCAAATCGATGAACGCAAATTGCAAGTCCTTTCGTGCTGCTCTATACTTTTCCATCGCAATACGAATGCACTGAATCGCATCGACTGTAGATCGACCTTCAACAAAGCCGCATTCATTGTCATTCAACCGCACAATCTTTCTCAATCGGTTGCAGAGAACTCGCTCGTAGATCTTCAGTGTATGAGGTGTTAACTTTATAGCCCTATAGTTGTTGAGTTTGCGTGAGTCTCCCTTGTTCTTATAGAAAAGAAGAAGAAAACTTTCCCTGAAAGCATCAGGCATCGGTTGCCCACCTTTGATTTTGTTGAAGAGAACTGTGAGCCAACTAAGCCCGACATTTTCCATTTTCAACAAAAATTCCGCGGGGATTTTGTCCGGTCCGACTGCCTTTCCGCGTTTCATCTGATGCATTGCCTCTATCATCTCTTCCTCTGAGAACCATTATAATGCAATAAAATAAAATAAATAAAAATCCACATTATGCGATTATGTAATTGAAAGTGGAATTCAGATTCCAATGTGGAACAGTGCTTTTTGGTGGGAGCGAACGATGAAGTCGATTTTGAGTGGAAAGGGAAGGTACATAAGTACACGTCAATCGGGGTGAAATGAGCTTGGTGAGGAGCGACTAATTGAAGCTTTGATTTTACGCGCACATTACACTATCAAAATCGTCATCAACACAATGTGAAGTAAATAAGACCCGGTGAATTTTATGCAAGTTTTTTTTTAATAATTTAAATACTTCGAATTCGTTTTTTATAAATATATTCAAGAAAAAATCCAAAATGCAAGCTTATGGCGTTATTTGGTCGTGATCAATTCCATCCTCTTAACTGTTACGCCGAATATTATTTTTGTAGACAAAAGAGATTTTGTTTTTGTTGAAGATTTGACCAGTACATATGTATTTCCAAATTAAACAAAAATCTTCATTCATGCATAATGTTTGTGTATCGATTTAATGCCTTGTGCACATAGATAACACCACAGAAGCATGTGTTTCTTAAAAATATAAAATAAACATATAACTACACGAGTGCTTTGCACAGAGCAATTCTCATTTTAATGCGATAACGCATATT
The DNA here is from genome assembly GCA_949715475.1 of Microchrysa polita. Taxonomy (NCBI): domain Eukaryota; kingdom Metazoa; phylum Arthropoda; class Insecta; order Diptera; family Stratiomyidae; genus Microchrysa; species Microchrysa polita. Next base: position 10,327,900 of record OX454419.1, read on the forward strand.
CCTCAGTGATTCAGCGCAATCCGTATGTGCCAACCATATGGGCATGCGATATGCACACATCAAGAAACGTCATATTGACGAGGTCAGTTACGCGATAGAAGACGGACAACGAGGTCGTCGAGAGGTGTGTGCATTTTTCTCACCTGAATAAGATCAGTGCGGGTTGGTCTCACCGACACAGGTCAAATTTTCAATCAAGTTTTCACCTTTTCCCTCGCAATTGCATTTTGGCGCGAGGTCTTGAACTTGTTCTGATTCATACATGTAGGACGTTTCGTGACGTTTTTTTTTCATTCGTTAATTACACTAATTGCATTTACGTTAATTACCGCGTGCTTAAAAGTGCATTAACTGACTCCCGAATATGTTTTTTTGTTTTGTTTTTTCAGACCAGGACCTTGTTCACCGGGCAAACTATTCGAATTTGGCTGGTGCCTGTTTATCGCCGCAAAAGGCGAAGAACCAAATCGTCGTACAGATCTCGTACTATCATTACATTTATTGCTTTGTTGTATAGATTTTATTTTTGTCAATTGTGTACTGGACGATCGACGGGACATTATCAAAGCGGATTTTGCCGGTCTGCCAAAAGAGTGGAGTAGTGATGACTTTGATGTGACATCACTGAAAGACAAAAACTTTTGTGTGATACGCGGACTGTGCGAACTCGTGTCGGCCGAAGTGGTTGATGTGCTGGAATTGAAGCAGACAGATTGGAAAAATACTCTCAATAAATTCATTACACATAAGGTGAGTGCATGATTATTTTTAGCCAATTGCAAAATGCAAGAGTGCTGCTCGATTCTAAAAAGTCTTTGTTTTCCCTTTGTCTCAGACGTTGCTGTGCCGTTCACCTGCAGACACGATTTCCAATGCCTATTTCGAGCCAAATTTAAAGTCATTGAACAATACCTACGAACAATATATTCTCAGTGTTGGAGAGTTTGACGAGAGGATATTTTTAAGTAAGCTCTTTCGATTTTAGTTTTGCAACTCACCCTTATTTGTATCTTCTATGAATTGCAGATTCTGAAAAAGATAAATCCATTCAAATGAATTCGGTGAGTATACTTCTCTATACAAATGACAGGATAGAATACGTTCCTTCAACTCAATTCTGTTTTTGTCCCTGCAGGAATCAAGATGTATACCCGGTACACCAGTATCCCGTGAAGTTGCTATCCAAAATTTGAAGAATATTGTCTTAAGGAACATATCTGCTGATTTCATAACGTAAGTAGAGAGTTTGAATTAGAATTAAAATTTACCACAGATTACGCAATTTATCCAAATGAATCGTATAGTTTCAACTGACATTTTTGCAATATTCAATCTTCTTTCACAGATTTATTGGCGATGAATTTTACAAGGCGCTTGAAACGAAATTGGATGAACTACGCACGGTGTTTATGCAAGCCCGTGTCAACGATGAGAGCAATCAAATTTCGTCAGAAGAAATATTCAAGGCGGCTCGCGCCTTGTACTACTCTTTTCTCGAGAAGCTTGTCGTGCATGAGTCTCGTATCAAGTCGCAATTTGATTTCAGGGTATGTCGATAACGCGTGTTGTATATACTTGTACATTTCCTTATACTGTTGTGTAATTTTCAGGTGATTCTCAAACACAACACGCTACAACTCGCTCTGTTTGTATGCTGTATGGAAATTGTGATTTTTATCAACAAAGTACAAGTCGGTAACGACTCATTGGAATTCCCCTGGTCGTTGAAATGTTTCAAGCTGAATGCATACTATTTCTTTCGGATTATTGAGAGTGTTGTGCAAAATCATGATAGTTTTTTGAATCGCGACACGATATGTCATTTGAATATGGTGGAAGTTATGTGCCTGGATCATCTGTGCTGGGAAGATGAATCTCTGTTGTGGGAAGCGATAAAATCGTTGGCTGGAAAATTGCCACCATATGCTGAAGTTGATCATCGTAATCGTAATTCGAATGAGTCGAGTGCCCGAAAGGATGAATCACGATTGCAGAGATGTTGTAAGTTTGGTTACTATTTGAATTTGGAAGGGGTGTGTGAAGAGCTAGTGTTACATTGATTTATTTTTTTCTAGTTTTTCAGTCACCCAGCATCGGTTTTTCATTGCCCAAGTCGACCGAGACGGCAGAAACAGCGAGACGTAATCTGTTCAATGCAGGACCAAGTAAGTGGCTAGGCTTAAGGCTAGACTTAGGTATTTAAGCTCGACTAATACTGTTTTAGGATTTTTGCTTTACGCACTGTTTTGGTAGCTTCAGAAAGATGCCGTATCGTAGTGTAGCGATTTTTGGTAGTAGACGTTTGGCATCATGTTCTCCTTTTTTATAGAGTTGAATAGAATGTAGTATATAATCGTATCCGCCCAGAAAGCAAGCATCATCGTTCGCCGAATCATTCCTAACCATTGTGCAATTTGAAAAGAAAATGTGCAAACGAAACCTATAGACAGATTTACAAGTTGTTAGTAGAGTAGCCTTAGGCTAAGCTGACCAGACGTACAGCATTTTGCTGTACGGGTAGGTAAAAGTGGCGGCCTAGGCAGAGGCTAGCCAAAGCCCAATTAGCGCATAAAGCGACGTTTTGAAACCACAACTCCATGAAGTTTTAACTAGTGTGTATGATGAAGGTTAGGTAATGAATTTATGAGTGGGGAGGTGTCTTGAACCAGCCAGTGTTATTTAGGAAGTACAGCAGCTCCCCTAATTTCACATTAGCTGCATCCTCCAAGCCTCCCAGAAAAGCCATACCGAGCGTCCTATACCGGGTTCTGGCAAGTCCCGGGCATTCACACAGAAAGTGAATCAGGGTTTCCCTCTCATTTACATTACCGCAGCTGCGGCAATGCGCGTTGTAGGGGATGCCCAGCTTGGCAGCGTGTAGCCCTATTGGCCAGTGCCCCGTGATAACGGCAGTAAGCTTGGCAATATCTCTACGTGGTTTAGTCAGAATCTCAGACGTTCTTTTCCAGTCGTAGGAGGGCCACATCTTCCTTGATATAACGCAAGTCCTCAGATTTCGCCAGTTGGACTTAGCAGCCCTTATATAGTGGGTGGATATCTTACTCTTAACAGCTGCCATAGGGACGCAAACACGCTCCGCATGAGAGCTATCAAGAGTGGCACCCAATTTGGCTAGTTCGTCAGCCATCTCGTTACCCTCTATGTTCCTGTGTCCGGGTACCCAGAGTAGGGTGATTCTTTGTTGTGTGCCAAGGCTGGTTAATGCTTCCTCACATACTTCAACAACCTTGGAGGTCGTCTTCACCGATTGTAAAGCCATGAAAGCCGCCTGACTATCTGAGCAGATAACGATATTCTGGTTGTTTTGTATGTCCCTGAGAGCATGACAGGCCTTCATGATTGCAAGAATTTCTGCTTGAAAAATGCTGGCATGATCAGGAAGACGGTAATATTCAGAGATACTTAGTGATCTGCAGAAGATTCCAGCACCCACGCCACACTCCATTTTAGACCCATCGGTGAAGAGTGTGATGTCAAAATCCTTGACCACCTCACTCTCTTTCCATTCACCTCTAGTTGGGAATCTGACATCAAAGTTCTTCCCAAAGCTTAGTTTGGGCACTTTGAGATCCGTTACAGCGTTGCGTACGTCTTGTGGTAGTTGGTTTAGAATATTGCTGTGACCGTATGGCCTAGCACTCCAGCAGCTTAACGCTTTGAGTCTGACTGCACTACATGCTGCCAGTTGGTTGATAAACAGATCGATGGGTAGGAGATGCAGGATGACATTCAGTGCATCCCTCGGGCATGTTCGCATGCCCCCTGTGATGCTAAGGCAAGCCGATCTCTGCACTCTACCGAGTTTTGTTACATTGTAGCCTTTACTGAGCGCTGGCCACCAGACGAGTGACCCATATGTTAGGATGGGTCGTACCACCGCCGTGTACCATGCTTGGCTTGAGACCCCATTTCTTGCTAAATACTGTCTTGCAGGCGTAAAAAGCGATACAGGCTTTTTTAACGCGCTCCTCAATGTTTAACTTCCAGTTGAGCTTTGAGTCCTGAATAACGCCCAAATACTTCGAGCTGGGCGATAGTTGCAGTTGGTGTCCATTTAGTTTTGGGAGTGAGAAAGGAGGTATTTTTGTTTTTGTAGTAAACAGCATCCGTTTTGTTTTCCCCGGGTTTACGCCCAGGCCACAGCTTGTAGCCCATTTACTGACCAAACCAAGTGCTCTTTCCATGATTTGACTAATCACGGAAAGACACATTCCTGATACTATAATTGCTACATCATCCGCATATGCGACCACCTTAATCATCTCCCTGTCAAGTCTGGCTAGGATTTTGTTAATAACTACTAGCCACAGTAGTGGAGAGATGACACCGCCCTGAGGTGTTCCTCTGCACACGAATTTAGTCAGATGACTTCCTAAGTCCCCATGGATTACTCTGGTCGTTAGTAGTGTTACTATCCACGACCCATGCCGTGGCTCAACTCCTAAGTTTGAGAGGGCCTCATGAATAGATTCAATGCGAACATTATTGAATGCACCCTCTATGTCTAAGAAAGCGGATAACGTGTATTGTTTGTACTCAAGGCTGTGTTCGATGATACGGACCACTTCGTGAAGAGCCGTTTCTGTGGACTTTCCCTTCACGTATGCGTGCTGGGACTTCGAAAGTGCTGAGTTCTCAAGACTTTGTCGGATGTGTAAGTCTATTAAGCGCTCTAAAGTTTTGAGTACGAAGGAGGATAAACTAATCGGCCTGAAATCCTTCGCGTTCTCATGTCCTCGTTTGCCTACCTTCGGTATGAAAACGACTCGAACCCGTCGCCACGACTGGGGGACGTGGTTGAGTAGCAGAAGGTTTCTGAAAAGTATCAACAGCCGTGGAACTACCAGATCCTGCGTTTTCTGAAGCATAATCGGTAGTATGGTCCTGGCGATTTATAAGGGGAGAAGCTGTTGATTGCCCAGGTAATCTTCTCCTCAGTAATCATGGAGAAAACGAAGTCACTCTGCCGTTCATCTCCATTATGCAATCGTGGACTCTGCGTGCAAGTGCTCCTGCAACCAGGTAAATGCGTATTCATCAGGAGCTCAAGAGATTCGCCAGTTGATTCCGCCCAAGTGCCATTCTCTCTTTTTATTAAGGACGGACACGACCTTGCTTTGGACAAAATCTTGCTGATTCTAGCTGAACCTTTGACGTTGTCCAGTGATTGTCGCAGATCGTCCCAAGCTTGTACCTTTGCGGTTATAATAGCTTTTTTGTAAATTTTCAGGCAGTCCTTGTATGGCTGCCAGAACTTATGTTTGTTGCAAATGTTGAATATATCCCGAGTTAGCTTCCGTAACTTAGAAAGGTCCATGTTCCACCATGGAGGGAGAACTTTCTTACCCCTTTTCATTGGACAGGAACCCTTGAACGCTATTTCCAAGGATTTTTCCAATGACTTAATCTCCTTGTCCAGCTCCTCCACGGAGCTGATCGAGGGGTTTGTCGCAGTTGAGAGTTTTGATTTACAAATCTGCCTGAACTTCTTCCAGTTTGTCGCCTTAGGATTTCGGTAAGGTTGCCGCATCTCCCTGGAGACATTAATGTTAAAGAGTATCCAGTTATGGTCCGAGAAAGATTTCAGCTCCGATACTCTCCATTGTTCTACCTTAAATTTATCATTGTCTGACAGGAGCGTTAGATCTAGGACCTCTTCCCATCCCGCGTAATTATCCGAACTCGGAAAAACTTCGTGCTTAGAACCATAGATAAACTTTTGGACTTTCATATCAGATACGTCGCTCCTCGACTTACGTAAGCATTTCGTTCCGAAGGTCTATACGTAAGTCGAAATTTTACGTAACTAGAACTGTTCTTAATACATATACTTTTGTTGTTTGAAATTCACAAAGAGTTGAAAAATGTGTGAATTTCAGACTTAAATTAATTTATGCAAGGATTTTTTTTAACCTATTTTAAAATTTTGTAAAATATCAGGGATTTCACCTACACAGAAATTAATTTAAGTGGATCATCCAAAGATTTTTCCAGAGGTTGGGCTTTTACGTAAGTTCGGAATTACGTAAGTCCACCTTACGTATGTCGGGGAGTTACTGTACATGATCAAAGATTCAACTCCTCTCCATCGCACGCAATTCGCCTATTCCAAAGGGAAGTCAACTGTCACACCTCTACTTACTCTCACCGTGCAAGCAATACTATGTTTATTCCCTTGCAAAGCTTTACTTCAAAGTTAGTAAAAGACTGTTGGGTACTTCTCCAGGATGTGTCATGAACCAACCATGTTTTCATTTGTTGGGTGCCGGGGCGCAGAGGTGTTGAGGGAAACCAAGTAGCAAATGCACTGGCAAGACAGAGCTCCTCATTTATTTTCAATGGTCCAGACTCCTACTGTGGTCTGAACTGGGCCTCTATTAGAGCAATAGTTAAGGAGTGGTCTAAGAACCAACGGTTGTGCTATTGGAACAACCTTCAAGAGCTACATCAAACAAAGGAGTTGATGAGACCTTATGACTATGGGACTACAACTTGTGTAGAGCCGACTTGAGGTTGCTTGTAGGATACCTCTCTGGCCATCATTGGGTAAATTATCACTTAAGGAAGATGGTTTTTTTTCACACGCAACCGTCTGTCGCCTTTGTTTAGAGGTCATAGAAACCACACGCCACATATTGTGTATGTGCCCGGCAATTGCACGATTCACGCACGTTTACCTAGCATATGCGAGTACCTGCCCGCGGGAATTATGAAAGTCCCGATAAAGGATTTACTAGCATTCATACGGAAAGTCGGAGCCCTTTTGCAAGACTGCAATTATTGATTTAGTCAACGACACAAAAGATCTATCTTGGTTGTTGTTGTTATTGTAGCCATATGAGAGATATTTTTTTCTCTCTTGAATCGAAGGGGACGGCAGCTCTTGGCCGTCGTGACAACGGGTAGCTCCAGGAAGATTTAAGATCGAAGAACCGGCTACCGTAGAATTATTTTTATAGACAACCTGAACATCCATGGTCACAGTGGGATTCGAACCCATGCTCCGGCAACTCGCAGATAAAGTGTCATCTCTACCATTCAGCCACCGAATGCCCTGATCTATTTTGGTCGTAGTACCTACCAATAAACAAATCACAGTATATTGTATGTCTTTGTCCTAGCTGTGCATTATATCCCAGAAAATCTAACGCCCTAGCAACAGTCGGAGAGTCATGCGGAACTACAACTCTATTGCAATTCAGCGTTATCCCTCACAACTTATGGTGAGAACGAAGATATCAGATAGAATATCGATCTATATTTAGGGACTGCATTTTTGGAAAATCTGTTAATTTTGTAAAACTTTTGTATTCTTGTTATTATTGTTAAAAATTATAAAATTGAATTCATTTCTTTACAGGTACGAGACCCAATGCGACTGAAGCACCAAAACAGACCCCACCTAAACCTAGAGCTGGCTCTTTAGGTCTTTTTCTGCGCAAAGTGAGTTATTAATTAATATATTTCCACGTTCAATCCGAAATACATAGTCATATTCATGAATAACCCTTGTTTTGCAGTTCTATGAATTGGCATCGGGACGAATATGTAAAGTGTGCGAAGCACTAAAAATTACCGACAAGGATCACATAGATTCAATATGGACAATATTTGAATATTGCATAATAAATCAGACAGAAATTATGCGTAATCGACACTTAGATCAAATCATTATGTGTTCCATATATGTTTTAATTAAGGTACGTCTCCCGATTTTTTTAAACAATCAATTGTAATTTTTCAGCATATTTTATGATTGATTACTTCATGGAATATGTGGATCAAAATTTAATGAAAATGTTGTTTATCATAAACAAATTAACAGAAGGTTGCCCTAACTATAATAATCATTTTACAGGTGAAAAATTTACCAAACATAAATTTCTCAATTATTATGACGGTATGCCGGCAAGTTTTGAAAATGCCCAGTTCAACTTATCGCCGTGTGCTGTTGAGTACGGAGGAAGGCAAACCAGTGTACGGTGATATTATACAGTTCTATAATAAATCATATGTGCAAGCTGTCTCGCCATTTGCATTAACATTTGCCGATAAAGATGGGGTAAGTCGGCTAACGAAAATTTCGCAACTTATGATAAACTCTTCTTATCTACATTATGTTTCGAACCCATACCTATATGAATTTTAATTATTTTTTCTTCTATTCAAGGAACGTCATCTTCTCTCGCCTCGACCGCAAGAACGTTTACAATCCCCACATCAAGTACTCAACTCATATTTCTATCTGCAGTGTTTGGAGAAAGATACTGTACCAGTGTCGCCCAGTGTGATTGTTTTTGAAATCAATAAAAGTCCGGCAAAGGTGAGTACATTTTCTATACAAAATTTTTGACTCCTTTCATTTGATGGAGTTTTGTAACAAATGGAATGAAGCACCTGCGCGTGCATAAACACATTCTAAAGGTGTCATCATGGACGATTGGATTTTGTACTTTTTGTCGTTAAAGGGCTGAATTAAGATCGAGAGTGAAATTCTTCCCGCTGCGATTTTATCAATGAAAATGCATACTTACTGTCGTGGAATATGTCACAAACGGTGGGGAATTACATAAGCTACATTCCGAGACCGGTTCCATAATTCTCAGTGGTAGAGATGTCACTCTATCTCTGAGTTGTCGGAGCGTGAGTACGAATCCCACTCAGTGGTAGAGATGTCACTCTATCTCTGAGTTTTCGGAGCGTGAGTTCGAATCCCACTGTGACCATGGCTGTGTGTGTTGTCCACAAAAAATGCTCCTACGGCAGCCGGTTCATCGATGTAAATCGTCCCGGAGCTACCCGTTGTTAAAACGGTCAAGAGCTGCCAAAACCCCCTTCGATTCAAGAGAAAAAAAAATCTCTTGAGTCGCTACAACAACATGCAAAATCGTATTATGTATTCTGTTTGATTTACGTTACGCAATCGAATTTTTCCTTTCGAAGTTCAAAATTACATTAACGCATATAAAACGAGTTTCAAAAAAGTGCATGTTGCACGATTTTTGTCGGTTTCGAATGCCAGAGCATGGCACACCGCGTCTCATCAGATGACACTGCTTCGCGGTGTGTCATGCTCTGTCAGGAGTGGCATGACCGAGAACAATGTCCGCTGGTGTACTGATTGTCACTTATATAGTGACAACCATCGTACCTGGGAGCGGATCATGAGACGCGATGTACCGTGCTCTGGCAGTCGAAACCGACAACAATCGTGCAACATGCGTGAAACTCGATTTATAGCGTATTTCCCGCAATTGGGAAAACAGGACGGCTGCATGCTAAGCATCTCTTATGTTGCGAGGTGGTGATGGCGGCTGTCTACCCACACTATTGTCGAATGTACGCTAATGCAGTTTGTACGACTTGCTAGAACTCTATATTGTGTAGGGTACGCAAGTGAATTTTTCTACAGAATTTCAAATGATTTGCTAACTAAATTTAATAACTTTATTTAAAACAGTAAAATATTGATAATTTCCTTTTGTCACATTTCCAGGAGCTGAAACTAATCAACGATCGAGTGCGTGGCAAACGACAAATCACATTGGGCGGTGACGATACAAATGGCGGCGCCATCGATAAACGTGTCAAACATAGTCTGAAGCTACTTGAAGTGCTTAATGATCGTCAACAAAATCCCAAAAAATAAATTACACACACACACACAAACAATTATGATGATTATGTAGACAAATGGATATACATTTATAGTTAGCGATAATGGTTAAATAATATTATTATCTTCCCCCTCTTTGCTCTTTTTTAAAAGAAATTATGTGAAAAACCGAACTTTAATTAATGATTACATAATTATCATTTATGTATACACACAGACACACATATTCTATTTATAGTGATAGTGAAAGCAAAAAAAAACTATGAAATATTTACAAAAAAGATTCGATAATGCTTGATATATTTATTACTTTTATTATTAAAATTGGTCTTTATAATGGAAATAAAGCGAAAAAATCAATATAAATTTGTCTGATATGTATAGAAAAAGCGTCACGTGGTGGTCAGATGTTAATTGTTCTGTCTGCTGCCTATCAAGACTGCAAATTATGTCATTAAAAATGACGTCACCCATTTAAAACACATTGTGCAGCTTTCGTCCGCTGGTTTGCTGCCTTTGATATGTTTCATGCTTAATAGTCAGGCGATCAGTGCAGAATATCTTTAGACCTCGGCGCGTCTAAAAAAATGTTTAAGCACAAAACAATCACTGCAGGAGTGAGAACGTTCAGATTTTAAATGTAATCATGCATTTTATCGTCCGTACGGTCACTTCTAAGATATTTCTTTCCGATCAAAAACGGGGATCCTAAGCGGAGCGTTTTTTTCCAGTAGGTACGGAGCGAAGAGCTCTTTTTTTTTGTAAAAAAAAATTATTGAAGAAGACCATTGGCGTTATTACGGATTTGATGTCGCAGTCGCAGATGAGCAGGACTACGCCTGACGATCAAGGTTGATCGTGCTGAGAAACGAGTTGAGGTCGTGTATAGATGTCGAAGCTATGTCGTCCGTATCTGGAAAGGCCACTCCGAGGTGTGACCAGCGACGCTGGGCCAGTGCATCGCACTCGCATAAGACGTGGAAGGAGGTTTCGTCATCTTCTTCACAGAATCGACAGCTCTTGCACAATTCTCATTGTGCGTAAATGTGATCTCAGGCAGGAATGACCTGTGAGAATACCAGAGATGATGCGTACTTTAGCTCTGCTTAACTGCAGCAGCTCAGCCGTTCTTCTGTGGGAATACCCTGCTATAAACATTTTCGATTGTCTGAGCCCTGGTAGTTTATCCCAGTGCTCTATTGCCTTGAGTCGTTCCTGGTCTCTGAAAGCTTTCTTTACTAAGCATGAAGAGATGTTGCAAAAGGGTTCAGGTCCGCAGAAAGGGGATGATGCAGCTGTGCGTGCTAGCTCATCAACCTGTTCGTTCCCTGCGATGCCCATATGACCTGGAACCCAGAAAAGTGTTAGTCTGTTGTTTTCGCCTAGTTTATTCAGCGCCTTCAGGCAGCATTGAACAAGTCCTGACGTAACGGTGTACTTAGTAAGGGATTTAATAGCCGCTTGGCTGTCTGAGAAGATGGCTATACTTTTATTTACGTAGTTCTCTCGTAGGCAGAGATCAGCGCATGTTTCTATTGCGTGTATTTCTGCCTAAAAAACAGTGGTGTGGAGGCCCATAGGTATAGATACCCTGTGCCCTGGGCCAACCACACCCGCTCCTGAGCCTTCAGTTGTCTTGGAGCCGTCAGTGAACCATTTGATGGTTGGTGGTTGCAGCCTAGCGAAGTTAGGTTGCCACTCCTCCCTGCTCCATGTTACAGCCCGGAAGCAGCGTCCGAATGAGAGCTCTTTTGCAAGGTGGTCGGAGGGCATGTTCGCTATAGTATTGTTTTTGATGCATCTGAGCTGCCCCTTAGTGAGCTCCAGACTGGCATCGTTAGCAATGAGTCGTATCATTGCTAGTTTTGCCTGGGTCTCGAGGTGGATTTCAATCGGGTGTAGATCTAGTAGAACTTCTAGAGCACTGCTAGGGCAAGATCGGAGAGCACTGGTGGTAATCAGGCACGCTAGTCTCTGTACCTTACCTAGAACGGACTTGCCCTCCGTAGTTAGGGCTCTTTTCCACCAGACCACAGCACCATAGTTTAGAGTTGGTCGAACTATTGCTTTGTATATCCAGATCATAATGGATGGTTTCAAACCCCAGGTTTTCCCTACGTATTTTTTGCATATCCTCTGGTGACCTTTTCCGCCACCGCCTCGACATGCTTATTCCAGTAGAGTTTGCTGTCAAGGATAACTCCAAGATATTTGACTTGACTCCCAATTGGTAGAGGGGTGTTGTACATAATCGGGCTTCTGAGCTCAGCCAGATTTCTGTTTCTGGAGAAGGGTATGATGATCGCTTTGGATGGGTTCACTCGGAGCCCGTTTCCATCACACCATTCTTGTACTATATTTAGTGCTGGTTCGAGTAAATCTGGAAGAATTTCCTCAAACAAACCCTTAACCACTATAACCACATCGTCGGCGTATCCCTGTACTGAGAAGCCATTGGATGAGAGCTTGCACAAAAGATCGTCGGCAACCAGGCACCACAGGAGTGGCGAGAGTACCCCCCCTTGTGGGCATCCTCTTGTGACCTTAGCAAGGAGAGATTGTTCGTTTATTTGGGAGACGACTTTTCTTGAGAAGAGCATACTGCTTATCCATCCAACAGTCGTATTTTCTACCATCCTATATCTTAGCGCTCTTTGAATTGCATCGAAGGTAGTATTATCAAATGCCCCTTTGATGTCCAGGAAAGCAGCGAGCACGGTGTTTTTAGCCTCAAAGGCTTTTTCAATTTCTCCTGCAAGGCTATGTAGCGCCGATTCTGTTGATTTACCTGGTTGGTAAGCAAACTGTCTCTTGTGAAGCGGGTTTCTGATCAGTGTGGTATTTCTGATGTGCTCATCAATGATTTTTTCCATTGATTTGAGCATGAATGAGGTAAGACTGATTGGTCTGTATGCTTTGGGATCCTCTTTAGGTCGGTTTCCCAGTTTAGGAATAAATTCAACTCGCGCAAGTCTCCACGGTTGCGGATTGTAGCCTTGCGCAAAGCTGCTTCTGAAGATACTTACGAGGTATGGAGTTAGGGGCTCCAGACCCTTTTGTAGTAAAGCTGGAAAAATTCCGTCAGTACTGGCGGATTTAAATGGCTCAAATGAGCATATTGCCCATCTTATTTTATCGTGAGTGAAGATTGATCTTGCTAATCTCCAGTCTGAGGAATTAGTTCTATGCAGACTGTTATCGTTTGAGGGGACCTTGTTCCTCAGTATTTGGCATCCCGGAAAGTGGGTGCTGAGGAGTAGTTCGCCCGTCGTTAAGGCGTCAATTGTGTGGCGCCCATCGGGATGTTTTATGGTACTTAGGTACTCGGTGTCATTTTTAGCCAGAACTTTGTGGAGTCTGGCAGCCGTGTTGGTGCATTCAACACCTTCGCAGAATCTGACCCACGAGTTCATTTTGGCAGACCTGATCTTTTTATTGTACTCATAAAGTTTGGAGCGGTACGTTTCCCACTCTCCTGTCCTTTTGGCTCGATTAAAGAGTCTTCTTGTTGACCTCCTAAGTCTCGATAGCTCCGTAGTCCACCAGGGTACTCCTTTGTTATCGTTCGTTCTTCTGAGGGGGCAGTTTTCCTCAAAAGAGGCCACTAAAGCCCTGGTCACGTTGGAGACCAAGCCGTCCAGACTCAGCCAGCTGGAGGCTGTCCTGTCGATGGTGGATAGCCTCTCTCGAAGGGAGATACAGTAGTCGCCCCACTCAGTTAGCTGGGGAATTCGCCTTTCCCGGAATCAGGGTATGGGCGCTGTTACTTCAAACCTGACGATAGTCAAAAGATGGTGCACAGCAACAGGGTTCAGTATCAACCCACACAAAACAGTCCTAGTACCATTCACAAGAAAACTTGCTCCTTCACTCGAGCTAATCTTCTTAAGGGGCCTATTGCCTATTCCAAAGAGATCAAATGCCTTGGCATCACACTCGATGGTATATTAAACTGGAATAGCCACTTGGAAAATGTTCTTAGTAAGGCCACGCGTGTCATGTGAACTTGCCGGAATTTCTATGGCAAGACTTGGGGGCCTTTCGCCCAGAATGATGGAGTGGTTATACAGTACGACCTGTAATCACGTATGCTTCTCTAGTGTGGTGGCCAAAAACACTGTAATGCTTTTAGTACTACCTCCACCCTAACCATGGAAGCTATATGCGGAATGACGCCACTGCACGTTTTCATAAGGAAAACTGCAGCCCTAAGCGCTTTGAAAATCGACTTATCGTCTGATACTAGTATCAGTGATCGGGGACACTTGCGTATCCTGCAACAGGTTCCTGACATATCAATCTGCCTGTTATCAGATTATATGATCACGGAACTGCGCTTCGGCAGGAAGTTCGCCCTGCACATCCTAGATCGGGCGGATTGGGCAAATGGCCAGCCGTGCATTGATCCTAGAAGCATCATTTGGTTCACGGATGGCTCTAAGACTGATCACGGTGTAGGTGCTGGAGTCTTTGGACCCAATACCAGGATCTCGGTTGTAATAAGTATATGGCCCAGCGTCTTTCAAGCCGAAATTCATGCCATCGGAATCTGTGACAGGGAGGTCTCCGTTGGTGCACATATCGCCATTGGAAATGATAGCCAGGCAGCAATTAAGGCGTTATCTTCACACAAGTTTACCTCTCATCGGCCATGAGCCCTTCTCTGGAATTAGCGTGAGAGCTGCTAGAAGCGTGAACTGGTCATCGTGCCTGAGGTTGAACTACTAGACAACGCACCCTGGCCTAAAAGTTACAAAAGAGCGAGTGCGCCCCTTCAGCTACATCATTATTAAATGTTTGCGCAGGTGAATAAGGAGACCAAACTACCGAGGCGAATTCTAGTATGCTGCGTACTAGCGTCACAAATAAGTTCACACAAGTACATATTAATAGATTGAAAGCTAGAAGATCACCGTAAAACGAACCCAGCTAGTTTCGACGATTTGCTAATAATCGACGAGTAGTGATCAGTAAAACGTAATTTACAATCAAAAACCACCCCTAGATCTGTAACCGTAGAAACAAATTGGAGGGGAATGGAGTTTATTTGGTATTGACAAATGAAAGGAGTAGATTTCAATGAATATACCATAACGGAGCACTTAGAAATATTAAGATCCAGCTCGTTTGAGATACACCAGGACGTAAAGCTATCCAAAACGGATTACAAAGCTATACAATCAGAAATAGATGAGATATCTGAAAATAAACAAAGCAACAAAAACATTGTTAAAAAATTCAAAATTGTTTTGAGAATAATTTTCTCCCTTTTCAGGGAGTGCAAAAAGATTGATTCGACCGGTTTCGACTGGCGGTGCACGACTTTTCTCATCAGATGCCATCTCAGTAGAGCCGTGTACCGCCACGAATGGCATTACCGGGAATGACCAGGTAGCTGGAGGATGCACACTTATATAGCGTGGCCGAACCTCTCTGTTGGCGAATCATTAAAGTGTGAGCTGCCACACTGGCGAATCAATCTTTTTGCACTCCCTGAAAAGGGAGAAAATTATTCTCAAAACAATTTTGAATTTTTTAGCGTGATATCCACACTATGGATAGAAGTGACGACAGCGTGAGTGGCCCCATACAAGTTGTGTGGTGTGCGGAGGCTGTGTCACACAGCATTCGTTTTGAATGCACCATTGCTGTAAAAACATTGTTGTTGGACGGTAGATGTTGCATGCTCAAAAAATGATTTAAGCCAGCACAATAGTAAGCATACTCCAGCGTGTTGCGGCACACAGAGTGCATTGCAAGCCGGTTTCGAACTAGTATTACATGGCGCGCTGCAATTCTCATCAGATGCCTCTACGTATGCAGCGCGTCATGTAATACCAGGAGAGGCATTACCGGACCCAACCAGGCAAAGGTGTACGATCCTTTTATATAGGACTCGAAATACACCCTGGTATCGAATCATTTTAAATGGGGCTAGGCAATGGCTAGCCACCGATTCGATACGGCCTGGTTGAGTCCGGTAATGCCTCTCCTGGTATTACATGACGCGCTGCATACGTAGAGGCATCTGATGAGAATTGCAGCGCGCCATGTACTAGTTCGAAACCGGCTCGAAATGCACTCTGTGTGCCGCAACTCGCTGGAGTATGCATAGCTGAAAATAGTTTGCTATCATCCGCGTAAAAGAGAGAGTGACAGTTAAGACAAGATGGTAGATCGTTTAAGAAAAGTAAAAAAAGAAGGGGACCTAAAATGGATCTTTGTGGCACACCTGATGACGGACAAAATTCGGAAGAGGTTAAATTTTGGAAAACAACTCTAGATGAGCGATCACTAAGATAAGAGAAGAGCCATACAATAAGGTAAGATGGGAATGCTTTTGCAAAGTCAGCATAGATTACATGTACGTCAAAGTGCTTATTGAAGGATTTTGACCATCGACCCGTGTAAGGATGGGATTAATGCCATATACGTACCGAATATCATTTTGGGTACATTTTTCCCAAATGTCCAATTATCCAGACTTTAACCCAACGCAGAGATTCCGCTGAATACGTGAGGCACATTTCTGGCACCAGTATGACCACATCATCCGCGTACGCAACAAGTTCAAACGTTTACCTTCCGGGCCCTTCATCTAATTGAATCCTAAATCATTATGAACGGAGCACCTTCCAATAACCTTTTCAAATTTCGATCGGTCGCTGTCTATGGATTCCATGCTGATTTGTAGTCTATGCCCGATGGTTTTAACTTGCCGTTTCAGGCGATCTACCTTTAAGCTAGGCGCGTTGTGACTTCAAGAGCGCAGAGAGCTTCAAGCGTTGCCTTTTGAGTATGAAGAATTTACAAGCTGATCTAACCGAAATCTTTTTCAATTCATGTACTTTTCTATCCTTTCTTATCGTTATACTGATAAGAAATAAAAATTTGTTTAAAGGTCCTGATTAAGGTTGAAAAGATCCAGAAACCAAATTCTGCACCCTTTGGACAATAATGGACATTTCGTGCGGTGGTTAGATTGATTTCCAGACTGCTGCTGTAATTAGTTAAATTAAAATTGTTCACTGAGGTCGGTGTCTTTCAACGTGACTGCCTTCTGACGTATTGCAGATGGAATTTGATTTCTTGTTCGTATATCAGGGGAATGAGCGGTCCATCGAAGTGAAACCATGTAATACAATCGCACGGCTTTGTCCATTTATCCCCTGACATCCCCCAAATAATTAGTCATCGCTTCATTTATCGTGAAACTTATAGCATTATAGTGGCCTGCTGCGAAATAGTAGAAAAGAGGTGGCAATAATGGGAGCAGGAATTGAAATAGGACGATGCTCGATGCTAGTTTTTTATACCTTTCTCGGATGAATTCCAGAGTTTCAGGAATGCCGAACTTCACATATTTCTGTTATTACTTTGGACAACAATTATATGGCAAAAAACGTACAATAGAGGCGTCAGTGCGCTGTACCGTAGCCACAGCGAATACCAGCTCATTTACTTCACGGTACGGACAACTGCTGCCATCGTGTGGTAAAACAAAAATAAGTAAGGGGTAACTGGATTTGACAAAACGGTTGTCTGGTCTTGGGGCCTTCGAAACTCTAGTATCCCCGTATGGGTTGTCCTTTACAGTTACGATGAAATTCTGCCTTCCTCCCGACTCTGCATTACATTACTCTATTTTGGCGGTAACTGTTTGATTTATCTATACAGAATACTATCCTGGATCGTTTCATCGCCGATATTAATGGAACAAAATGAATAATGACGCATATTCTGCATCTGCCCCTTTTTAATGAAGACACTAATTGGTAGACGTTGTACCGGTGTTTGTGGCTGCTAAGGACACGCAATTTGGAAACATGAAAATGAGAAGCAAGCGAAGAACGGCAAATTGATTAAGACATGAAGCAGAAGTGCCTGCAGGTGGGATCGGATGATAGTTTTTTTTCATTACCTTTATCTAACGAAAAACACAGTCGATTCTAAATTAACTATTTTTTATTAACAACAAAACTAAATTGCACAATTAAAAAACCACTGGACCCTAATCCTTTTCAGTCGTCGAAAGATTATTCAGACCATGCTCAAAATCTTGTGGCTCAATCTTACGCCTCGTCGCTTCGTGCGGTGGTTTTCCGATAAGCTCCACGACTTCATCATAATTTAACGTTTCACGTTCCAATAGTGCTTCGGCAAGCTGTGAAGCGATAAATCCAAAAAGTATAAATAAAAAATGTTTATGAGGAGATTCCAGTGTATTACTTTACCTTTTGAAGCTTATCCTTATTATCACGTAAAATCTGTTCGGTATGCTCGTACGCGGACAGGACTAGTTGACGCGCCTCACGATCAATCATATTGGCTAAAACTTGCGAGTATGGTTTTTCATAGGACGAATCGGTTTCATTCTCGTCTCGTATGTACATCGGGCCGATGGATTTGTTCATGCCGAACTTTTTGATCTGAAATTTTTTTTTGGAGAATCATAAATAGGACTTCATTCGATTCGATAACAACGCATTAGTCTCGGCGATGACAGGATCTTGGACAGAACTGTCAGTTGAAAGAGACTGAAGCATTACCACCTGAACCGACGAATACGTAGGTTCAGGCACTACACCACTATGACATGAGATGGTAGTAAGGCAAAGAAGAAAAAATTAACATTCGAGATTCACATACCTGCGAGTATGCAATTTTCGTAACTTTCTCTAAATCGTTTTGCGCTCCTGTCGTAATTCGATTGAATGTTAAACTTTCGGCAACACGACCACCGAGAGCCATGCACATCTTATCGTAGAGTTCTTCTTTTGAGAATAGCTTCTGTTCACTGGGTGTGTACTGAGCGAAGCCTAAAGCCAAGCTGGTGCGGGGGACAATTGTTACTTTCAGCAGAACATCGGAATGGGGTAGAAGCCATCCG
>OX454419.1:14352845-14506178 GCA_949715475.1 Microchrysa polita
TTTACCGACAGACACTTCGTATTTTACTGAGAAGAAGTAGAAACTAATGAAGCAAGTGTGCGAAAAGAGCGCGGGAGCTGAGAGATCGGGTGCACTTACGGGTGACATCTCTTCTGGAGTCGCTGGTTGAGCCCAGTTCAGAAATCGATGCAGCTAAAATGGAATCTGTATCTAGTTCTACCGACAGGGGCGATCGCGAGATCGTGCGCCCTCCCGTCCAATTAGGGATAGTACCGACACCTGGACCGTCGAGCTGGTTGCAAACAGTCGCTGGCTGAGCCCAGCTCAGAAATTGAGGCAGCTAAGATCGAATCTGTATCCAATCAACAGAGACGATGGCGACATTGTGCCCCTCCCGTCCAATTGGGGATGATACTAAGACCCGGTCCATCGTCTAAACCAGAGTTCGCAGAAGATAATCGCTCAAAGGGGAGTAACTCAGGCGTTGGCATGCGAAACGAGAGCTGCAGATACGGATCTTCCATTGATCTCTCGATAAAAACTGAAGGAATACAGAATCATCAAAGTTTGAGCCGACCAGGTTATGCACTATTCTATTATAACAACGAAGGCCTAGCTGCAAATCATAGGGAAGTAGGTTTAGTTTCGAGTCCTGACCAACACCAAAGACGCGTTTATTGCGACGACGAACCCAGATACGGTGAACTTCAACGCAACGATCATGACTTCGATTCTAGACGCCATCGGTCGGAGCCATTCAACTTTCCTCGATATGAGAGGCAATCAGTGACCGTGGACGTATATATTGGAATCATTCATACCGCCCGCGTCCTTTACTACAAGTTCTAGAAATTAGGAAGTTTGGTGGATATAGTGGACAGTTCGAATCGTTTCGAAATACATTGCTTGAAATCGCGAAATATGGAAAGAACTGGTGACCCCGACCAAGAAATATTGAATCGCATTTAGTGATAAATACTAAAGAACAGTCAGGGACGCAGGAAGTAAAAAGCTCGAACGCCACGTCGTATTAGGGTACGTAGGGTAAATTGAAAATCATTTGTGATTAATAAAGGAAATCCATCTTTTTTATACAAAGTATTATTAGTGTTGTGCACATTTCCTCCATTACTTGATTTAAAAGTAAGCTAAATAACTTAGCTCTGGTGTACGTCCCATCAGGTTACCAGTAGCGGGGAAAAAGGGAATAGCCTACGATCGGCAAATGTGCGAAACCGCCACTACCACTTACGTGCGGCTTCTGTTTCGTAAGGCGTGTAATCAGAAATCGCTCAATTTTTCTCAGCAAATGTACTGAACGGAGTGAACGTGAATACATTCATTTTCGAAAGTTTCTGAAAATCTCAATCATAGTTATGTAATCGTTGAAAAACTGTCCCCACCCCTTTTCGCAAAAAGCAAAAATATTATTTTGGTCTGCGCTTTTTTAGGGTTTTTTAGATTTTTCAAAAAACCCTTATGAAATCGATTTTTGTCCGTCCGTCTGTTCACTAAATAACTAACTAATAACAGTCTTTGGCATGAAACACTTAAAAATTGGTATGGCCAAGATAACAGGGTGTCCCGGACATTTACAATTTTGTTCACTAACCGATCGTAATGAAATTTGGTAGGAATGTGTAGAATCCTAACAGTCTTTAGTAAGAAATACTTAGACGTTGGTAGGACACAGCAAACAGGGTGTGCCGGAGATTGAAAAAGTCCACTTGTTTAGTTTTTATCAAATCAAAGAACTCGATGGGTACATTCATATCAGTCGCTTTTTCAGTTTGGAGTAATGGTAACGGCGTTACAGCTAATAAATCCAGTTAATATGTGGAGGCATTATACATAGTTTGGTCTAAGGCTAACGCCTTTCATTCTGGAACGCGTTTTTTTCAGACCAATCCAAAAATAGATTTACGAGAAGCATTTCATTAACATTGTGCATAATTCTTATTTATTACCTATCAAATATATGTGCAAAATTATTCACTATGTATGTATCCAAAATCTAAAAACCCTCGTATTGCGGGCACAGCCCTCTGTACGCCGGTATTTTTTGTCTTATAAATTAATTCGCCTCGAATCATTTGCATTCTCCATTCTGACTGGCCGACTTTCTCTCACCCACTTAAATCAGCCCGGGATTAGCTAAGGATCACGTTTCCTTCCAAAGTCCTTGGCGCCTCAAGTGCTTCTGTATTCATTGTTTGCCTGCCATATACACAATTTTTCCCCACCGAATTGTAATTATGTTGTTTAAAGTTTTGTATTGCCTCGTTCCCCGGGGATTATTAAAAATAAAACGAAGTGCATCTGAAAATAAGCTAGACTGCTCTCTATCGTCCTCTGTTTGTGAAAATTTGGGTTTCCTCTTGAAGGATATTTTATATTCCTGTTTCTAGTATGGCACTGTATAGCCCGTATAAGGCGAAGAAGTCGGCCGTTGATGATCAGATTGGATATTTATTCAGAATTGCTTCTTCTTAATTTGTTCAATGAAATTTGATAATTTCTACACTCTCTGTTTATCACTGTTTCTGTTGCTGTACTTTGTGTGGTTACAATAGTTACAACTTTAGTCCACTTGCCGTGAATGAGCGTACACCATAATTTTACTTGACATTTTGATGTTTGAGCATCATTAAAGCCATTCAACCGTCCCCAGAAAATGATATATGGAAAACTTGTCAAATGGTCAACCTCATGCACGATAAAGGAATGCAATTTATGACCGCAATTGTTGAGTAACTAGGTCGAGACAATTTGCAAACGATTTTCGACACAGATGTCCTGTGTAACATGTTGTGTTGTATCGGCGCCAGATGATGATAGCTTGAAGTGCGTCGGTTCCCACTCAACTTGCTTCCTTGACCCCCATCAGTGTGGATGAGACTGTTCTCTGTAAAGTGTCCTGGTCATTGATAACTGAAGTTACGTCACCGCTACGACAACCCATCAGCCATCCCAACTT
Organism: Microchrysa polita; assembly: GCA_949715475.1. Taxonomy (NCBI): domain Eukaryota; kingdom Metazoa; phylum Arthropoda; class Insecta; order Diptera; family Stratiomyidae; genus Microchrysa; species Microchrysa polita. The sequence goes on from OX454419.1 coordinate 14,355,784, forward strand.
GACTCACCAGCTGCATAAGTATGGTTGCGTCAAACCCATCTTCACATAAACACATTCGCTCAACATAAACAGGATGCATCAAACCCATCCTCACCATAAACACATTCGCTCAACACAATCAGGATGCATCAACCTCATCGTAACATAAACACCATCTGATTCGCATCACAACATAAACATCACATCGAAGTCGAACGTATAAGCACATGTGCATCATCATTGCAGATGCAGGATCAACATTAATTTAGTATAAGAAGACGAACATGTTTTAGTTTAAGGCAGTCCTCATTTGTATTCGAATTACTTCGTATCAGTCCTCAATAAAGAAAAGTTCCTCTTTCAACAAATCGGTTATTTTATTAACAACCCGCTAGGACACACACGTAATTGGCGCAGTCGGTTCTTCGAACAAAATCTATGTTCCAGAAAGTGGAAATAGAGTTTCGATTAGTGTAACTAGTGGAAAATTTGTGCTAGTAAAATTAAAAAAACATTAAAAAAATAAAATCTTTCAAGGACCCCACCAGTGGTAATCCTTTTAGATACATTAATACAAATCAACTCTGTTGGACCCCACCAGTGGTAATCCAATAAGAGAGTAATAATACAAACTCCAAAGGACCCCACCAGCGGTAATCCTAAAAGAGTTAATAAAATCATAACATCATAAATTAAGTGATTGTGATTTAAACAAATAAAAAGCCAAAATGTTGGAAGGAGACTTACCAGAACTACCAAGAGAGGACGAAAATCTCGCATTAAACGTGGATCCCCTGAAATATGTCGCAAGCATCCCCGAATTTGATGGAAGAGAAGACATCAACAGTTTCATAACCAAAGTGGATCGCATTATACCACATGTAAGGAGGTACAATAACGATAGCCAACTAATAATCATGGAGGCCATTTATTCAAGGCTAAAAGGTAAAGCAAGACAACTAATAGAAATTCACAATAATGTAACTAATTGGTCCCAGACTAAACTCCTATTAATGAATAATTTTTGTTCACATAAAAATAGTATGAAATTATATGATGATTTAAGAGCACTTAAATGTACAGGCACAATTGCGGAATTTTATGAAAAAATACAATACAATTTAAAAACATTAAATACAAAAACCAAAGTTGAATTAGAAACTAGAAATTTACCGTTTACCGATCATATCGAACATAATTTGAGTGCCGCGTTGGAAATTTTTAAGGGCAAAACCCCCGAACCGGTCAGATCTATGTTATACTCTCGAAATCCTGGTTCTCTTGAAGAAGCTTTCAGATTGGTTCAGGAAGGCAATTATACAAATTATACCAGTAATCCTCATAAGAGAAACTATTTAGGAAAAAATAACAATTTCAGACAAGACAGACATGACGGACATGAACATCAAAAACAATATTATAACGTTCAACCCCCTCGTCCAGTTCAGCATAACTTCGTACCCAGAAATAATTATTACCGAAAACCCGAATCCATGCATAACCATGTTAGAAGTACTCAACAACGTTTTAACCAAGACAACAGGTTTAATCAATACAACAATTTTGGAACTTCACAACAAACTAGAAGAACCTTCCAAATGCCCCATTATTCCCACACAAATCAGGAACCTATGGAGGTCGATAATTCTGATCAGTATCGGAATAATAACTTACAAGAGGACTTAGCCGAAAATTTTCAGCTAGAAGCCTCGGAAACTCATTACAATTGCCATATGTAAAAATTCGTACAAGACTTGGTTTCATCCGCTTACTCGTGGATACTGGAGCCACTCATTCTATATTAAATCCTGGAATTTGTAGTCCTGACAAAATTTTTGACTTAAATCAACCAATTTTATTAAAATCAATTAGTGGCATAGTCCCTATTGCTCAACAAGCAATTATTCCCCCTCTAAGTGAATTTAATTCACCAAATAAAATGAAGTTTCTAGTTACAAAGTTTCATGATAATTTTGATGGACTTATCGGGAATGACAATTTGATCCCTAACGAAGCCATCATAAATTATAATAAATCTACTATTACACTTAATAAAAAAGTGAATAAATTATATAAAAATAAAACTGACGAAGAATCAGAAAACTATAATACAGTAATGGAACAATCTCTAGAAAAACTAGAAATGGAAGAATCTCAGGGAAAAATGATTACTAGAAGAGATAATCATTTAAATATGGAAGAAAAGGAGATGCTAGATAAACTCATTAGGGAACATAATGATGTCTTTTATCAACCTGATTCCAATTTAAGTTTTACAAGTGAAGTGAAACATAAAATTAAAATGACAACTGATAAACCTATTTATACTCGCACATACCGTTATCCTCAATGTCATGAAAAAGAAGTTGAAAAACAAATTAAAGAATTACTATTACAGGGTATAATACGAAATTCAAGTTCACCATACTCAAGTCCCATTTGGATAGTACCAAAGAAAGCAGATGCTTCTGGTAATAAAAAATGGCGCATTGTTATTGATTATAGGAAAGTCAATGAAAATACAATTGACGACAAATACCCAATTCCATGTATTGATGATATTTTAGGGAAACTTGGTCAGAGTCAATATTTCACAACTATTGATCTTGCTAGAGGTTTCCATCAAATTGAAATGGACCCTGCTGATATTGAAAAAACAGCATTCTCAACAAACAATGGACATTACGAATTTCTTCGAATGCCATTTGGTCTTAAAAATGCACCTTCCACATTCCAGAGAATGATTAATGGAGTATTGAAGGATCACATTGGTAAAATTTGTCTCGTGTATTTAGATGACATAGTAATTTTTTCTACATCCCTAGTTGAACACATAAAATCAATTAAAACTATTTTCGAATGTCTCAGAAAAGCAAATTTGAAAATACAACAAGATAAATGTGAATTTTTGCGTAAAGAAACTGAATTTTTAGGTCATATTGTGACAACAAAAGGTATTAAACCAAACCCAGAGAAAATTTCAGCAATAACTAAATTTCCATTACCCCGAACAAGTAAAGAAATAAAATCATTTTTAGGCCTTGCCGGATATTATAGGAAATTCATTAAGGATTTCGCTGCAATCGCAAAACCACTTACATTAAGACTCAAAAAGGGCTCAAAAATAAACCCAAATGATGCAGACTTTGTAGAATCTTTTGAAAAATTAAAATTACTTATTTCAACTGAACCAGTATTAAAATATCCCGATTATAACAAACATTTTACGTTGACAACCGATGCATCCAATTTCGCTATTGGAGCCGTCCTTTCACAAGAAGGACACCCAATTAGTTTCGCATCCAGAACTCTCAACGAACATGAAATCCAATATTCAACGATCGAGAAAGAACTTCTTGCAATCGTTTGGTCAACTAAGTATTTTAGACCATACCTTTACGGTAGACGTTTTACGATTAAAACAGACCACAGACCATTACAATGGTTAAGTTCAGTCAAAGAACCCAATTCTAAGCTTCAAAGATGGAAAGTTAAACTTGAAGAATTCAATTTCGATGTACAGTACATTAAAGGTAAAGAAAACGTAGTCGCAGATGCATTATCACGTGTTGAAATATACGTAAGCAACTCAGTTAATCAATCCAATTTAGCTACAATTCATAGTGCACAAGAAGATGATACTCATTACATGCAAATTTCCGAAGGACCACTCAATTTGTTCAGACACCAAATTATAGTTAAAAAAGGTAAAATTGATAAAGTCACAACAGAAACATATAAAAAAGCTAAAACAATTATCTGTCAATTAAAGAACCCTTGTGAAGAAGAATACAGGAAAATACTTATGGAACATTCACCTAAATTTGGTAAAGTAGGAATAATGTTTACAGATGATACAATTTTCAGAAATTTCCAACAGGAATACATTAAATGGAAAAGAGATAACAAAAATATAATTTATATAAAAACAAACTACAGGCTTATGAATGCTTCAGATGAAGAAATAAAAGAAATAATTTTGAAAGTACATGTTAAAATGAATCATGCAGGAATTAATAAAATATACTCTGAAATAAAAACAAAATACTTCTATCCTCATATCAAAGACGAAATAGCTAAACTTATTAATAATTGTCATTTATGTCTATGCTCCAAATACGATAGGAAACCTATAAAAGAACCATTCAAACTTACTGAAACACCTCGAAAACAACAGGAAATATATCATATGGATGTTTGGTATAAAACAAAAACTGATCTTTATTTAACTTGTATCGATAAATTCTCCAAATATGCAGCATTAGATAAAATTAAATCGAGAAATTGGGTAGATATACTAAATGGAATCAAAAACATATTGAACATAATGGGAAAACCAAAGAAAATAATACTCGATAACGAAACAGCATTTAAAACAGAAATAATTAAAAACTATTTTCTACAAGAAGAAATCCAAATACACTTTACTACTGCTAACTACCACACTGGAAACGCAGATGTGGAACGTTTTCATAATACTTTAGCCGAAAATCTTAGAATATTTAACGCAAGACAAAAGCAGAAAGAAACCTTATTTCATGAAAACCCTTTGACAGAAATTTTACATTTATACAATAGAACTATCCATTCAAGCACGAATGAAAGACCAATTGACGTACATCATGGTTTAGGTAACAATCCAAAAATATATGAAACACTTATTAAAAACAAAGAAAACAGTATTAAAAATTTAAATAAAAATAGACTAGAAAGAGATATAAATAAAAATTTCGTTAATGCTAACCCTAAAACCAAATTAGATCCAAGGAATAAATTCATTAGAAGTAATGATACAAGAAAATTTCACAAAAATCAACATTTAGCCAAAAGAAAATTTCAAAATTCAGAGTTAATAACTCCCTTTCGTTCCAGCAATCATAATTCTTCTACTGATACTGATACCAGTCTCGTCAACTCAGGTAATAGAGATGACCAACATTGCGGACGGAAACGGTTACATATTGGTACAAAAAGAAAAGGTACAATTAATAGATCACTACACCCACATAATTCACACAATAAACTTGACGCTTTACGAAGAAAGTTTCAAAAAGATAGAAGGAAATGTTGAAATTCTGCATTCTCTTAATTATGACTTAACTGATATTGCCCATGAACTAACTCATTTAGAACATGAAATTCATTCATTATGGTTACCTGGAATAAGCAAAACTAAACCAAACTTGTATGGCAAATTAGCAAAACTGAGCAGAACCCAAAATAACCCATATACACCTGTAAACTCTCCAGAACTATGTGAAACACTAGGACTAAAGACTGACTGTAAGAAAACGAAAAACATTAGACAAAAACGTGGTTTAATTAATGGTTATGGACGATTGTTGAGTTGGATAGGTGGAGTTATGGACGATCAGGATGCCTCACGTATTGAAGCACATTTTGCCAACCTTGATAAAAATCAGAAAGTTTTGAGAGAAAACCAGGATAAACTTTTGAAATTCAACACTAATTTTGACAATCAAATGAAAATTTTAACACAAAAATTTAATAAAAACCAAAATGAATTGAAAATAAAAGTAAATGAAATACGTAAAGACAACAATGAAATTAAACGTAATTATTCTGCATTTGAACAAAAAGTAAAAATTCTTTCAGATATAAATCACTTTAACGAGCAAATTGAAAAAATCAAAGAAATAATATTAAATTCAAAAATTGGAACATTAAATCGTTATTTAATCGAAGATGAAGAAAGCGATATATTTAAAATAACTATAGATAAGTACCCAAAAATAACAACCGCAGTTGCATTTAAAGAAAACTATATACTAATTGTAATTGGAATACCTCAATATGTTAAAAATAAATACCAAAAATATACTATGGAACCAATTCCAAATAAAGACAAAAATTTACAAATTGTAACAAATGTAAATGAAATATTAGAATATAATAAAACATTGTATTATCCATCAGATACTTTAAATGATTTAATTGAAATAAAAGAAGAATGTATAAAAAATTTACTTCAAACAGAAATACAAAATTGTAAATATGAAATGAACTCAAATTTTACTGTTAAAAAAATAACTGAAGCCATAATTGTAATAAAAAACGCTAAAAATACTAGAATTCAACATAATTGTAATGAAGAAAAAAAATAATGTAACAAATATTGTAAGTCATAATGTACTTATTAAATTTGATAATTGTCAAATAACTATCCAAGAAAAAACATACAGAAATTTGAAAATTCCATATTTTGCCCATATAGTATTACCAAATATTAATAAAATAAAAAACTATACCGTAATAAAAAAGTTAACTTTGGAAGATATAGAATGGAAACAACAAAATTTTACAACACTTCAGGATTTAGAAACATTTGAAGATAAATATGAAAAACAATCATGGATAAATTACTCATTTCTCACCATTGTAATACTAATTGTAATAATTTTAATTTTCAAGCATATGTATTATAGAATAAGAAATAATAAGATTAACATTAACATAACGAAACGAGAAGCCGAATTATATGCAATTGAATCACCTGAAATTATACCACCTCAAGAGGACGTGTTACCCATAAACCTACCATTAGCAGAGTTTCGCCAGGAGTCGAAACCTAAGGAGGGGCGAGTTACGTCACCGCTACGACAACCCCATCAGCCATCCCAACTTGACTCACCAGCTGCATAAGTATGGTTGCGTCAAACCCATCTTCACATAAACACATTCGCTCAACATAAACAGGATGCATCAAACCCATCCTCACATAAACACATTCGCTCAACACAATCAGGATGCATCAACCTCATCGTAACATAAACACATCTGATTCGCATCACAACATAAACATCACATCGAAGTCGAACGTATAAGCACATGTGCATCATCATTGCAGATGCAGGATCAACATTAATTTAGTATAAGAAGACGAACATGTTTTAGTTTAAGGCAGTCCTCATTTGTATTCGAATTACTTCGTATCAGTCCTCAATAAAGAAAAGTTCCTCTTTCAACAAATCGGTTATTTTATTAACAACCCGCTAGGACACACACGTAATTCTGATTTAACCCGAAAATCACTTCTCGATAAAATGCATCATCCGCATCGAACGATGAAAGATAGATACGATGAGTGATTGGCCGACACATGTGCACCCTATGTACAATACCGTTCCGAAATACGAAACGCGTAATGCTCGTTAGCCAGGTTTGCCTATATCGGCCGCCAAGCGCGTTCCCCGTGCGAATAGACTATATTCTCCTGATGTAACTCCGTGGGTTGTTCTGTGCTGCCGGGACTATATTCTCCATTCGACCGGGCGATTTGCATCCCTAATGCAATTCGTATTGATTTTGCCGTCAAGCGCACGAACAATTTCGAGGGAATTTATTTTCAATTGCTAATCACGACGCGACTTTTTTGTTGCGTCCCATTTTTGTTGGATGCCCCCCAGATTAATATTTAGGTATTTATAGGAGACCTAAATTAAATGGAGAAAAAATTGATTTCTGTCCAATTTGACGAGTCATACCTCTAGCCTAGTCATGACGTGGGTTTTATATTTTTTTCTTCATGAAAACGAATGCGGAAATATTTTTATTACGATTGCAGGCACGCAGTGGGAATATTGAAATTAGTTTTATATTCAGAATACACTTCCCACAGGATGACGTTGGTGAAATTCAGTTATAAAAAGTCATATATATGGCGAAATGATTGATATGCCGGTGAAATGCGAATAGGGAGATTTATTTGATTGAAATTCGCAGAAAGGTTATTGGCGGTAAAACCGATGGACGATATAGCGATGATGGTAATGGAGTGGGTTATTCTTATGCCACAGTTTGTCAGTTGCCTCTAATGCGTACCTAGATGATTACGTCGAATGGGACATTTCCAGCAATTTAAAGACAAAGAAAAAGAAAAAGAGCCGCTAAATTTCTGGCCACGTTAAAATTTTGAAAAGCATTTGGGCGCCATTCTTCTCTGAAACTAAGCGACCAGGTTCTGTTTTACCAATTCTCTTGCCTTCATAAAACATTGAAAAACATGAGAAAACTTCATCAATATTTTCTCGCAACGATGCAGGTTGGCTACGAATTACTGGCCTTCCAACCCGGAACGCAAAAGTTCTTCTAGAAGTTATGCTTGCGGTAGTAGTTTGTGATATGAGTCGGAAATGGGGAAACCAGCATTTCCAGCCGCCCAGACAGATAGATTTTGTTTTGGGCACTAAATTCATTTTAGGCACAATTACATATACATACAGTCAAACCTGTCTAATCGGACTACTGACGGGACCGATCAAATTCAGTCCGATTAGCAGGTGGTCCGATTATTATCAAGGGATGCCGGAAAAGTACAAAAAAAAATAAGAAAGACATTTTTATATTGGAAATTTAGACCCCTTATTCACGAACATTGAACACGAATTTTGAATATGTTAACCTTCAAGCGGGCGAGTTATGTCAGTGATGTCGACATCACCTCCATCACTTCCATCACCTCCATCACTTCCATCACCTCCATCATCTCTATTACTTCCGCCTCCAGTATCCATTTCATCCGCTATACCCTTTCCGCCTCCAATGCCATCCATTTCATCATGTTCGCCCCACAAATGATTTTCTTTCCGTTCTTAATTACAACATTATTCTTAACAATTACCCAATGTTGTCGCTCCAATTAAAATTACCATCGAGGCAACCTCGATTGGTAAATAGTATAAGCATTGCATGTAAGCATAATTATGATAGGGTAAGCATATATGCAAGTTTACCTTTTAAGTATCTTTTTGTAACAATCGCAGTTGTAATTAAACCATCAATAAAGATTCGCTTCAACATAAACGTTTACGGTCATTTTTATTTTTATGAAACCGATCGAACTTTTACTTTAGTGGCGCAGTCGGTAGTCGGTTGAGAGTTTAAAGAAATAAAGAGCAAAAACGTAAATGATTTTGTAGTAAGTCAAAGTGAGTGAAACCTGAAGGACACTTACGAAAAAGTGAAGCTGTTAATAGTTGGTTTAAGTGATTGTTAACACTTAAGTGTTTGTGAAAGGTCCCTTAGTACCTAAAAAACGCGTAAAAATATATAAAATATATATATATATACATAATAACTGAAGGTCCCTTGGTACCTGCAAAACCAAAACAGTGAATAAAAAAAATTATAATAAATTAATAAATATAGAATTACATAAAAGGTCCCTTGGTACCCGAACAAAAACCAAAACAGTGTTTTAAAAAAAAAAAAAAGAAAGGTCCCTTGGTACCTATTGAACAAAAAAACAAAAAGAGAAAAAGAAAAAAAAAACCAAAACAGTGCTAAAAATGAGTAACCCAAACGGATCAGATCCCACCAATACAGTGAGCAACTTTACAATCACCAGTAGTGAAATGTTGAGGGAGGCTGCCGCAATACGGGAATTTTCAGGACGAGCAAACTACGACCTATCATCGTTCATTCGGGAAGTCGAGATGATCCTTCCCATGTTCACCAGTAGTCCAGCAGTGCAGATGTACGTATTCAACAGATATGTGAAGAATAAGATACAAGGAGATGCCCTCCAAGCCATCCGGACTCTTGGCCCCAATCCATCGTGGGAGCAAATCAAAGTCGAACTGATAAAAAATTTTGGAGTGCGAGAAAGTTATCGACAATTACAACAAATAAATAAATAAATAAGTAAGTGAATATTATATTAACTTGAAATTTATATTAGACAAATTAAATAGCAAATATGAATTCGATGAGCAAAAACCTACCGAATTTTCACCTTGTGCTAATGAGGCTTTCATACTAAAAACATTCCTTGAAGGAATAAGCGTTTACTTAGCTAGTATTATTTTAAGCCGACAAGTTAATACTTTACGTGAGTCATATTATTTGTTAGAAGAGACCGGGATGATTAGAAGACAAAATGCACAGACAAGACAATACGTAGAAACTAGACAAAATACAGAGACAAGACAAGACAGGGATTCTGGAAATTTTAATCGTAACAAATACAGTGAAAGTGGAAACAATAATAATGTGAAAAGTGGATATAATAATGGAAATGGAATGTGGAAAGTTAAAAATTCTGGAAATTACAGCAATAATTCTGGTCAGTCAAGAAATTACAGTAATAACTCTGGTCAGTCTAGAAATTACAGTAATAATTCTAGTCAACCAAGAAATTACAGCAATCATCCTAACGCGAATAGTGGTTCATTTAGGCAACAAAATTCAGGACAATTTAGGCAAAATTTACCCGAACGAATGGAATGTGAACATGTTGGGGATAATAGTGAGGAACAAGTAAATTTTCAATTTCAGGGTCAAAAGTTTATTTACCGATAGTAGAATTAACTGTAGGTCAGGAGAAGATAAAATGCCTAATAGATACGGGATCTACTACTACTCTTCTCAATCAACACAAATTAGCTTCATATAAAAGAATTAAAATTAATACACCAATTTACTTTAATACCCTTAGTGGACAGACAAAAGTTTTCGAAGAAATAATAACAGAGTTACCCCAAGAATTTGACGAAGATAATCTAATGAGTTGGAAACTTACAAAGTTTCACGGTAAAGAGTTCGATGCGTTAATCGGACAAAACTTATTAAAACCTCTACATGCAATCGTGAAATTGGAGGAAAATTATCTTCAAATAAACAATGAAAAGATTAAGTTTTTAAATTCGTGTCCGTATAATTATAATGAGATTAATGCATTAGAAAAATCTTGTATTTCTCATGAAATTTTAATTCAAAAATTGCAACGGGATGATATGAATACCGAAGAAAAGGAAAAATTGAAAAAACTACTCTTAAGTAATAGTGATTTGTTTTTCCAGGAAGGGCAAAAATTAACTCATGCTCATGAAGTTCAGCATGAAATAATTACCACGACTAATAAACCGGTATATTCCAAAATATATCGATACCCTCAGGTTCACGAGAAAGAAATAAATAACCAAATATCAAGTATGTTAGACCAAGGTATAATTAAAGAAAGCTGTTCTCCATACAATTCGCCATTGTGGATTGTTCCAAAGAAAATGGACAATTCTGGTAAGAAAAAGTGGAGAAAAGTCATCGATTACCGTGGTTTGAATGAGGTTACGGTATCAGACAAATTTCCCATGCCAAATCTTGAAAATATTTTGGAAAAATTAGGAAGAGCGCAATACTTTTCTACCATCGACCTTGCCAAAGGTTTTCATCAAGTCCTAATAAAGGAAGAAGACAGGATGAAAACCGCGTTCTCGACACCCCTTGGGCACTACGAGTTTGTGAGAATGCCGTTTGGACTGAAAAACGCTCCAGCGACATTTCAACGACTTATCAACTCTGTGCTTAGGGAATATATCAATAAAATTTGTACTGTATACTTAGACGACATCTTCATATTTAGCACTACTATTGAGGAACACGTCGAAAGTATTCAGAAAATTTTTAAAAGACTAAAGGAAAGTAATTTGAAAATTCAAATTGATAAGTGTTGTTTTTTTGCTAGAACAACGGAGTATTTGGGTCACACTCTAACAACTGAAGGTGTGAAACCAAACATGGACAAGATTAAAAATATTCAGGAGCTTAAGCTTCCTGAAACACAAAAACAGATTAAATCATTTCTAGGGATTACAGGCTATTATCGCAAGTTTGTCAAAGATTATGCAAAAATAGCACAATCTATGACGAAATATTTAAAGAAAAATGTCAAAATTAATAAGAATGATCCCCAATATATAGATGCATTTCAGAAACTAAAGCGTCTATTAATTAATCCGCCAATTCTCAGATATCCGGACTTTAGCAAAAAATTTAAACTAATAACTGATGCTAGTGATTTTGCCGTCGGAGCTGTTCTAACTCAAGATGAACACCCTGTAAGCTATGCTAGCAGAACTCTAAATGAGCATGAGCGAAAGTACTCCGCTACAGAAAAAGAACTACTAGCGATTGTTTGGGCTGTAAATTATTATCGTCCATACATTTATGGTAGACAGTTCGATCTGATGACCGATCATCAGCCTTTAAAATGGTTACAGGCAAAACATAAAGGAAAGGATATTAACCCACGATTACAACGGTGGTTACTGAAGTTGGGAGAATATGATATCAATATCAATTAAATTAAAGGGAAAGAGAATCAAGCAGCAGACTTCATGAGTAGAATTAACGCAGAAACGGGAGAAATTAATGCTGTGGAAGCTACACCACAGGGGAATGATAATATGAGTACAGATGGTACCATACATTCTCAAGCAGATGAAGAAAATAATCACTTTCCAATTTTAGACACTGTCGTTAATCGTTTCTTTACTCAAATTATTCTTACCGAAAATAAAGTAAAAGAAATAGAGACTATTGGTAATAAACGAAAAATTTACATAGACATTACGGACATAGAAAACGATTTTATGAGTGACATTTTTCGTTGATTTTTGAGTTCAGGAAAAGTTGGTATTTACTCCGGAATATCCGATCATATGTACAACAAAGTGCAGCAAAAATTAATTAATTTGTTTGGGAGTGCAATTAAGTTTTATAGATGTAGCCATCATGCAAAGGATATGCCCAACGAGGAAGAAACTTTTAAACAAATTAATAAATATCATAGAAAAGAAACTGGGCACGGTGGCATTAATGAGAATTACGCAGGATTAAAGAAATTAATTTATTTTAAAAATTTGAAACAATTGATTCAAAAGTTTATTAATAATTGCGACGTTTGCAGTAGAGCGAAGTACGATAGAAATCCGCTCAGACCTAAATTTCATATAACACAAACTCCAAATAGTATGAATCAAATCATACATATAGATAATTATGTATATTTAAAACATAGCTTCATTACTTTCATAGACAAGTTCTCAAAATATGCACTAGCATTTCACTTAGAAGATAGGAATAGCGTAACTATAGTAGAAAAACTAAGATTATATCTTTCGATGCAAACAAAACCAAATCTAATAGTGTTTGATAACGAATTTGGTTCTGTGAATGTAAAAGACTTTTTGAGACAGGAGGGAGTTGAATTTCATATTACCAAACCAAATAGTCATAATGGGAATGCAGACGTAAATAGTTTTCATAAGACATTAGGAGAAAAATTGAGAACATTAGAAGCAGAAAAATCTAGATTGTCTGTACAGGAGAAAGTATTTAAATGCGTCGAATGGTACAACAAAGCAGTGCATTCAACAATCAAGGCAAGACCTATAGATGTCGAACAAGGCAAAGTAAATTCAGAAAAAATTGAGACCTTATTGAAAACTGAAAAAGAAAAACGTATACTTAAATTAAATATGAATAGGGAGGATTATAACCAAGTTAAGGATATAGGATATGTTAGGAACTATAAAGCATTAAGACATAAGAATGAACCTACATATAGAAAACTAAAATTAGATAATATTCATCTGACTAATATTAAAAGATCTACAAAATTTTCAGATCAACTGGATACACATGACTTAATGACGATGCTACTGACAATCGTGAACGGGACACTAGTAATTGACAAACTTGTTAACGACAAAGGATTTATTGAAATTAAACTGGACGACGTTTTCATAATTGAGGACTACACTACAATTTTACATATTATTAACCCGTTAGAAATTGAAAATATAATAAACTCTTTTGAATCCGATATAAACCAAATTGATTCTTTAGAAAACAGAGAAATACTAAAGCATGAACTTTCCAATATTAACCTTCGGGCGGGCGCAATGCATCTGACAGATTAAGTGACCAGTTTTTGTTGCGCCAATCAGCGATATGAAAAGGGAGAGATCTGAAACTCACAGTAGCTTAATCCTAATCCATCAACTACCCAAAGCAATTTCCAGTTTCTATCTACCATATGTCTGAGGGGCGGGAGGGGATGAAATAATCTCTCAGATGTATTGCGCCCGATTGTGTTATTTTTCCTTTTCTATGAAAATTTCCACTTGTTATATTTGTCACATTGCGTAATAACGTTGTGTTGAGTTTTATGCTCACTAAATCGTTCAATAGTGTGTTTTTAGTAAAATAAGCTCTCATTTTTTAACCGGTCGAGTTGTTGGAGGTTTTTTAAATATTGAAGCGATTGAAAGCGGAATATTCTTAGAACATTGAAAATGTGAAGGGTATGAAATTTTGTGAGCCAGTATTTGTTTCTAAAATTTCGTAGAACTGTTTCAAAAAGACAATGCAACAATAAATAAGAGTCTAAAATATAAACTTATAGTTTCACCCTTTTTTGTGTACTTAATCTGTCAGATGCATTGCGCCCGATCGTGTTAGGATTAGTATTGCGCCCGCCGGAAGGTTAAAACAAAAGTACGAACAATTTTACCACATAGACAAAGACGAGGACTACTTAACATTATAGGGACAGGACTTAAATGGTTATACGGTACAATGGACGACAATGACAGAATAGACATACAGGAACATTTAAAAGTAATTGACGAAAATAATCACCTGGCAATTCAAAATTTAAACAAAAATATACAAATTAATAAACATTTTAACGAAACTTTTACTAAATTGAAGCAAGTAATAGAAATAGACAGAAGTAAATTTTTGGAAAGATTTAACGACATCAAGGGATACAATGAAAAGGTATATAAGCAACTTACGTATTTGGACATTTTACTTAAAATTAAAGTTATAGGAGATAGTGTCGAACACATTCAAAATAATATTGCCTCATCAAGATTGAATATTATGAGTAGTAATATTCTAACTAGTGAGGAAATAGTTCGATATGATATAGATATATATAAGTTACAAAATTTAAAACTGGGTACAGCCCAATACGAAGATAGTAAAATTGTATTTGCTATTAAGGTACCCAAGAATATAATAAAAATCCCACGATCATTCATAACCCCACTCACAGATGAAAATTCTCGAGAGCTTTTATTCGAAACACAACAAATTGTAAAATTTAATGACACCATTTATGTGTACAAAAAAAATGTAGACAAAAAAAATCTTAGAGAAACAGACATTTGTATTTACAAAAGAAACTGTGTAAATGTTAGAAATAATAAGCCAGAAGCTATTGAAATTGAAAAGGGGTCTATTTTGTTAAAAAACCAATACAACTCCTTATTAAACAGTAGTTGCGACACAAGAGTTGCAAAATTAAACGGAAATTATCTTCTTAATTTTAATGATTGCAATGTTATGATAGACAATAAAATCTTTTATGCTAAAAATGATAGATTTGAGCAAAAATTCGCTATACACTCTAACTTTAAATTAAATGAAACTATGAATAAATTAACATTTGATGAACTTGTATTGAAGCAAGTAGAAAACATTGAAGAAATCAATGAATTAAAATATCACAAAGAAAGTAATACAGTCTATACATTTGCAAATTCTGCGGCGATAACATTGGTAATACTTTTCAGCATAATCCTGTTTACATTATACATTAAAACAAATCGGTCTTTTAAGATACAGATGATTTCTAAAACTCAGGAGAGTTCTAATTCCAGGGAAGGAGGGGTTATGTCAGTGATGTCGACATCACCTCCATCACTTCCATCACCTCCATCACTTCCATCACCTCCATCATCTCTATTACTTCCGCCTCCAGTATCCATTTCATCCGCTATACCCTTTCCGCCTCCAATGCCATCCATTTCATCATGTTCGCCCCACAAATGATTTTCTTTCCGTTCTTAATTACAACATTATTCTTAACAATTACCCAATGTTGTCGCTCCAATTAAAATTACCATCGAGGCAACCTCGATTGGTAAATAGTATAAGCATTGCATGTAAGCATAATTATGATAGGGTAAGCATATATGTAAGTTTACC
This sequence comes from Microchrysa polita, assembly GCA_949715475.1. Taxonomy (NCBI): domain Eukaryota; kingdom Metazoa; phylum Arthropoda; class Insecta; order Diptera; family Stratiomyidae; genus Microchrysa; species Microchrysa polita. Next base: position 14,371,561 of record OX454419.1, read on the forward strand.
TTTTAAGTATCTTTTTGTAACAATCGCAGTTGTAATTAAACCATCAATAAAGATTCGCTTCAACATAAACGTTTACGGTCATTTTTATTTTTATGAAACCGATCGAACTTTTACTTTAGTGGCGCGCATTTTTTGTGACATTACTTAGCGCGCGGCGGTAATTTATCGCCCTCGTCTTTTCCCTTCCATTTGCGCTCAACCGTACTACTTCCATTCTTATAATTACGGTAAATTGAAAGAAGATCATGTCCCAAGTAAGCTATCATCATAAAAAGTATTATCTGGTGAACAATAAAACAAGTTCAGCAGTTTTAGCGAAGCATGTCACTTCAGTGATATTACACAGAGCACACACATTTTGAGCACAACTATATAGCAATATTTACCATCCCCGAATGTTTGATGACCGCTGGAAAGGTATGGAAGGTAAAATTTATCCAAAATTTTATTGTATCGTATCTATAACAGTATGACTTAAGAATACATACTTCTCCCACCTCGATCCGGCCAACGGGGGAAAAGCTATGCGTGTTTATATGATCAGGGCGGTAAATTACCGCCCGCGCTCCCGCTTGAAGGTTAATCGTTTGAGTTTACAAAGCATTTCTATGAAAGATAAATGGATTCCAGCCCCCATTTCGAATAATATCGCCCATTGCAATCGGAGCATAAGTAGATGTAGTAACGAAATTTCTAGGATTTTTTTGTAACAACGAAATGTCTTGCCATCATGCCGTATGGGAGCTACGACGATCTCTGTAAAGTAAACTGTCTGTTGGTCCGTGTGGTGAAGTTTACCTCGTACTGCTCCAGGCAAATAAAGTTATCCATTTGTAACTATTGACACATATGACAAATTCACAATGAACAGAGTTATGGAGACAGTTCTTTTTCACATACCTCTTTCTGTATTTCTTGAGCGAATTATCAATTTTCAGTAAGTTTACTACACCAGATTGGTCTACACAAGGATCCAGCCGGAATAGCAGTATATGTACATATTCAGAAAATTCACAATGAGCAGCATTTCACAGTGATTTTTTTCCGCATGGTTGTGTCTTCATTTTTTGAACGTCCTTCGAAAATAAACCCAATCGAATAAGTCCACTTATTAGCAGAGTAACTACTGAAACACGTAAAAAAAATCACAATGAGCAAAATTATAAAAACAGTTCTCTTTCGTATAATTCTTAAGCGAATTGTTTGATTTTAGTAATCCACCGGATTTGGGTACACCCAGAATACTATTGAAACGTGAAAAAAATTCACAATGATCAAAATAATGAACGCCGTTCTTTTTCAAATATTTTTGTTTATATCTCCTGAACGAATTCTCGGATTTCAGTAAATGGCAGAATAAGAATCGAAACATTCAGAAGATTCACAATGAACAAAATTATAAAAACAGTTCAATTTCGCATTTATTCCCTCAACAGATAAGCAGATTTCGGTAAATTTGTCAGGCTGAATCGGTCTCTACGCCAAATAACAGAATAATAAAATTCACAATGGGAATAATGTTTAAGGCAGCTGCTTTTCTTACCCTCCGGCGACCATTTTGGTCGGTATGTATCCCCTTCGGTAATAAGGTGATTTCACAAAATTTGCCGCACCGGATAGGCATCCAAAACACCAGAGTAAGAATTGAAATATGCATAAAATTCACATTGATCATTTGGCCATTTTTTAAGCGGATTAGCTTATTTTTCTAATTTTTCCCCTTGCATTTTTTCTTCCTCCGAAAACCGAACTACTACTTTAACATGCAGAATCACATGAACGGACGAGCAAAATTTTGGAAGCAGCTCTTTCCTATACTTTAGCCACTTTGAACGGATTAGGGTATTTCAGTAAATTTGACCCACCGCGTATTTGTAGATTTACAAGGTGGCCCATTTAAAGTGAACTAGTGTAAACCATGAATAACTTTTTTATTTCTGAACCGATTTTTTTGAAATTTTCACATTAAAAGTAGACACTTGGGAGATATGTTTACACTAGGCTTAAAAAACTTTATCTTTTAGATCCCCGGGCAGTTTCGCAAAAACGGAATCGTTCAACGGTATGTTCCATTACCTTTCGTAATATTTCTGGCTGCAAACCTCGCATTTCCGCTACAATATTTTGCTTCAATTCCTGAATTATCCTTGGTTTATTATTATAGACTCTCTCCTTAAGGTATTCCCACAGAAAAAAATCTAGTGGAGTTAAGTCTAGAGATCTAGCCGGCTAGTTAATTGCAGATCCTCTGGAAATGACTTTTCGCCGAAAACGTCCGTTAAAACTTCCATTGTGGCTGCAGCGGTATGGCAAGGCGTTCCATCTTGCGGAAACCACATATCTGGTTTTGGACAAAAGGACGAATAAAATAGTTGAGCATCTCACGATATCGTTGACTTTCTTCGGATTGATGTTATGGCATGTTATGGCTCCCTCCATAGCATATTACTATGGCAATGTTTTTACGTATTCATTCTAAAAAATTGCTCATTTTAGGTGTCGAATGACTTCTGCTGAATAACAACAATGCGATCTCGCATTTTTGAAATTTCTTATTTTTTTTTACCGAAAAATGTAAAAATTGGACCCCAGGTTAAAAAAACACGGATAAGTGCACATCGATAATGCGCAATTTTTTCGTGCACTTAAGCGTGTTGTGCACTTATCCGTGCTTCATACAAACTATCTAATTTACGTAGCATAAATGGAAACTAGTGCTAACAACTGATATTGTGTATGGCTATATTTTGTAACGCTGTAGTCAGGGCCGGCCCTAGGGGTGGACGAACTGGCCAGTCTCCCGGAACCACCACTTTCAAGTGGTCACCACACCATGGAAACTTTTATTTTCGGGGGGCCACCACTCAGAAAGTGCTCCACTCTCTAGGGGCCTTCACGCAACAAGATAATCAAAGCATACCTGATGCAAAATCAATTGAATCGCTGGGCGATGTTGTCAAATAAAAATTAGGTTGCAAACACGCTGGATGTTTCACATCTTATCAGAAATTTTTAAATGTCCGAACCTCTAAAATTTCAGGATAAACCTAAGTCTATTCTATAAAAACAAAAATGCAGTGGAATTACCTGGTTCCAAAAATATAGAAATTTGTTTCGATTGAAAAGTCAAGCAATGCTTATGCGCAAACATTTTCAAAAATTGCTGTTTTAACCCTCGGATGGTTCAGGTAAATTTTACATACGTAAATGGTTCAGTGGGGTCTGACAGACCCCAATGCAAAAATCGCTCTAAAACTTAAATTATTGCTCTTTTGGCATTTTTGTTCGAACTAGAAGGAACTATGAAGCCTTTTGATTAAGTGGTATAGAAAAACAGTGGAATTCGGACAGTACGTTTTAGTATGTGGAAGAAAAAATTAGGTGGTGTCAAATTTGTGGGTAATTTGAACTTATCATAAATAAATCAATATACAAACTAAAATTTTCACAAAATTTTATTTTAATTAGTCAAAACGTATTTAATACTAATGAACAAATATAAATACATCAACAGTTTTAAGCTAAGGCTAATATTTTTTCTTAAATCGGGATCCAAAGTTAGTCAATATTTAGACCATTCTTCTTCACAGCTTTTTCCTCGATTGTCTTCGCAGATTGGCTTTTTGCATTCATTGCCATTCTATTTTGTCGTCCGATCATTTGCTCGCGGGCATAGAAAACGTATTTGCCTCTTTGGGGGCCATCTGACCCCATTGGGGGGCCTGGGGCATCAGTCCCCAGGGAGGGGGGGGGGGCAAGTTGAACAATGTACAGAATGTCTTCAATATTTTGTACTGTGCTTCGGCGAATATTGCCCGTTGATTTCCACCTTCTTAGAAGAGGTTGGACAAGTGTATAGCCAAGTTCGCTGAAGAAGCTTTATGTATTATGTAAAATACCCACCTAATTCTTACGCTCATAAAAGTCATTAATTTATGTCTTGCCTTAAAAACTATAAGGTAATGACACAATAGTGAAAGGATATCCTCATAAATAAAAACCAGGTAAAAAACGGCACAATTTTGAATGAATTGAGTAAAAAACTTAAAAACCCCTAATTCAAAACACCCTAAATTTTCCATTTCTTTCAAAAATAACATATATAATTTCCCAAATGTACTCTAATTACAAAGTTTGAACACTTCCCGACTATTATTATTACATTTTATTGTTTTCCAAATAACATACTTTGAAAATTTCCCACAAAACGAAAAATGTACTTTTGTAAAAAAGACCTACGTAAATGGTTCGTGGGGTCTGACAGACCCCAGAGCACTTTCAAAGTGCTATAACTTATTAACAAAATCACCAATTCAAACAAATTCATGCTTAAATGAACGTATGTGACACATACTTAAATTACATATGCATCAAAATACCATTCAACAAGTTTTTCTATGAAAATTTTAAGATTTAAATTTCTCTGGGGTCTATCAGACCCCACTGAACCATCCGAGGGTTAAAATTCTAAAGCTTAGGCTGCCTACTACAAGCACTCCGATATGTCTACCGATAATAAGCATAAAATTCTTAAAGAATGAAAACCGCAGAGTTGGAATTTCGTAAAAAAAAATCGGTCAAGTCGCATCCCTCTGACGGATGGTATTTCAAATGCTTGGCGAGGGAAAAGCATTGATTAGGAATTATAGATTTATTTTGAAGTGCAAGTAGTCCTACAATTAAATTTTTCTTTCAGCGAAAGCTCGACAAAATAATCAAAATTTGCTGTGATTTAACTAATGATGATGACAAAAGATTAAAAATTTTGCTGGGTAAATAAATACGTATTTCTTAGCAAAAGCTAGCTGACAGTGGCAGTAATTTCCACGTAAAAGGGGTTTTATGAAACATTTACAACTCATTAGTCGCAGAATTTTAAAGCATCGCTATTTTGGCCTTTGCGTCCAAAGCAAAGTCTTCATTTTTTTATTTATTCACCAAGCTCAATTTCACAAAATAAAAAATATAGATTTTCACTCTATGAGCGAAGGGTATAACGATCCAGTAAAAATGTTTAAGAAAACTGTTTTGTGGCTTATCTTTGTAAAATGTTTATAAGAAAGGGGATAATTTTCATTTACCATTCCCAGCTCTCGTGCTTGCAGTTTCGCCTTCCTGGAATATATATAACGGTGACTACCTATCAAAATTATATTTTGAAAAAAAAAAAACATTGGCAAAGCGAGGACTTCCGCGACATCTTAAAGATAGCGAATCACTGATATAACGTGTGCAAAAAACATTCAGGCCAACAAGGTGAGACATTGGGGTGTCGTAAAAAAAAAAAATATTTACAATAGAAAATTGAAAAACAAAAATTTAAGCCAAAATTTTTGTTGGAAATTGGTAGTGGTCACCATCATCGATTTGCCCAGGGCCACCAAAATACTAAGGCTCTGGCTATAGTTTTCAACAATGAAATTTGACACACCGAAAAAAATGGTTTAGACTTTTTATCTAAAGTGAAGTAGTTGACTTAAATTTAGATAGTTTTACCAAAGAAATAGCTGATTTCTCTAATCTTCGCTGCTGAAAATACTATTAAATTCGTTCATTCTTCCACAAAAGTTGTTGATTGTACTATTCAAATATAAAATTTAACTACAAACAATCGTCCTTTTTTCTTCAACACTATTTACCTATTCAACATTTAACAATTTATAGGTAATGAATAGCTGTCTTTACAAATAAATTAATTGAATTTGCAAATATAGTAGATGTTTCAACTAATGACGAATAGAAAAATTATCCATATCTTCGTAGCTGTTTCAACTACATAGAATCATAAGCTGAAAATCAACGCTAACTTTAGATAAATTCGACTATTTCTTTAGATAACCATTCTAATTTTTTTTTCTCAGTGCAGAGCCATGTAAGCGACTTTGTACAGCTTTTGAAATTTGACAACAAATATTAACAAATGGGCACTACCCACATTTTTGAAATGTGATCAATGCAGGGGTCACCATTATCAAACTAGCAGCTGATTGCAACAATCTCATCAAGGGCGCCGGCTTTGAACATCGAACATAGATGTTGCGAATGGAGCTTTCTGTAGGCTTTCGGGACATCTAAAATTGTGTTTAGCCTAAAATATTTTTTTTGTACATTTTCAATTACAATTTACGGATGTCAAAAAACAAAAAACAACAGACAAAAAAATGTTGTTCACAAAAAAATAAAAACCAAAATTTGCTAACAACCTAACTACTATCTTAGTGGTATCCTGCGATATAAAGGAGGAGACTGACTGATACTGCTAACATAAACGCTAGAATGACAAAGAGACTGCCACTTTTGCTAAACATTTTTTTTATCAAGACAATGTTGGATCTTATCCTTAAGCTGCTCCCAAAAAGAGCAATTTTTAACTCTCATATTTTCCTACTTAAAGACAAAAATTATTTAGAAGAACTGATTTCCCTTTCTTCTACATTTTCATAAATTGAATCAATAAATATTAGATAATGGGCTAGGATCGCTTAAACTCGTAAAATAGTCTGGTTCGAAACGTCTGCACTAATAAATTTGTCAAATGCACATGTGCACTTATCCGTCATGAATCGTGCCCAAATCTTGTTAACACTACCGAAAAATTGTGTGCACTTAAGCGTTTTGTGCACTTATCCGTTTTGAAATGTATTGAAAATCGCATTGAATTGATGGTGCATGAAAATTGTGTGCACTTATCCGAGTTTTGCACTTAAGCGTGTTGCACTTAACCGTGTTTTACTGTATCCGTAGTTACAGTCAAAGTGAGCCACCACCTCAGTATGAGCTATTCTTTGAACATACATAATTCCTCTAATGAATTCGATAGATATTCATTTTTAGATTGTCATAATTTAAGAAAAAGCGGACTTTCCACTTTCCTGAGCGGTTCTAGTCTAGAAATGAATATTTCACAAAATATTAATAGACTATATACTATTTTGGTGATTTCAGATTGCAAAGTGTGGTGTAGAATTTTTTTTTGGTTATTTCTTATGTTTTATTAGAGTGCTGAGCTTGAATCCTGAGCTTGCCACCAAAATTTCGTTTCAAATCAGGATCGAAACCGCGAAAAAACCCCAAAAAAATGTTGTTTTGTTTTTTGGGGGGCTTAAAACTCCGAAATTATACATTTCACCGATAACCTGTCGTTGAACATATTAGAAAAAATATAATTGCAGGTCCGACGCACAATTAATCTTTAAAATGCGTTTATATTTTCAAATCCAATTTTTCAATAATTTCGAATTTTTATGTTTTTAAACCGAAACTTTCGAAAATTTGGCTTTGAGACCTAATTTAGAGGTTATCACATTTTAAAAATTAAAATCGCCCAAAAATTCCACAAAAAGTGCAAATTTTTACAACAGTTTTTTCAAATCGAGATTTTCAAAATTTTTGAAAATGTTAATTTAAAATGTGAAAGGGCAAAGTTTTTAAAACTTCCGATTAAAAAACATAAAAAATTACAAAATTTTGATTTAAAAAATGAGACAATTAAGATTAATCAAAAATTGAAATTGTTTGTTTGCCTCACTTAATGAAGCGCCCTGTTCAAATGCACATTCTGCACATATAGTAGAGCCGGTCCTATAGCTAGAGGTCCGGTATATAACCGCTTAATTTAATATGAATTTGAGAAAAAATATCTTGCCCCCCCAATAAAAAATTCGTTCCGGCGCCACTGAACGAAAAGTAAAACAGAAAACATTTTTTTTGTATATGGACCCATGGACCTCTCCTGCCTACGTTCCTGGAAGTAACATATTTTTAAGCAAACAAGTTTCCAAGTTTAATTAGCGGCGGAAGGCGGCAATTTGGCTACTGCTTAGGGGCGCCATGGAGGATAAATCCAGCCCTGCCCATCGCATATGTCTGTACTTCGAACAGCAGCGTATTTTGCACGAATTTTTGAATATCGCATAACTATTGAAACAGGTTAGCGGATTTCAGTAAATTTGCTCCACCACCGGTTCTGTCTGTATGCCGAACAACAGAAAATAAAGGCAAATTTGACCCTCCAGATTTGTTACCACCCCCCGAGCTGCCAAACAATTATTGGAACATGTAGAAAATTTCCAACCAGTTAATTTATGAAGACATTATTTTACCATACTTTTCACCAGATTAGCGAATTTTAGTGAACTCAATCTCTCACCTGATTTATGTCCGCTCTCATCAGCAGCAGACTTCCACTTTCAATAGCAACATCCCTATGCAGCATTAACCACGAAAAAAATTCTAAAACCGTTTATTTTCTCCATTTTTGTGTATATCTGTTGAACGAATTGACGTACTTCCATAAATTATCTATGCCCCCCCCCGTTCCTCCTCTTCCATGAGCACCGCCCGAATAGCTCATTAAAAATTCGAAAAATTGGTAGGCGGTTAAATTTACCCATAGCTTTTGCGTACGTTTTTTGATCGAATTAGAGGATTTCAGTGAGTTCGCTCCACCTAATTGCTCTCTCTCTGCTCGAAATACCGGAATAAGTCGTATTGCAACATGCAATTCACGAAGAGGGAAACTATGAAAAAATTCCTTGTCACATTCTTTTGCCTATGTCACCGGAATGCATTAGCGGAACCCGGTAAATTCCACCCTATACCCCTACCACCTAATTGACCAACCACGTCGAATACAACCTATACCATCATATGGGTATATCATCATTGCCCAAAGGCTGCGTACATAAGTATGTCAACTACAATACTGGTTCTCATATTGCTATTCATTTATACAATTTACGAATACTACACGGCTATCAGGACCATCTGCTCTCTAACTGGATAGGAAGCAATTCCTTGAATTTTATCGTGGCTACAAGCTTTTCCACATCTTGAGATAGTTACCTCATTGACCCTGACACGTCAAGAGAATAAGAAATTACTGTTCGACCTGTATCTCTTACCCGGACTCTAGATATCGGTCGATATTATGCCCCAAACCCGAAAGAGGGTGCTTTTGCCTATAGTGTAAGAGTTTATCGAGAGTTGAATTAGCAAAAATTAATCAGAAAAAGATAAATCTCCGAAAGGTTTTTTTTGCGTGGTTAGCAGTTTCACGTATCACCACAAAAACATTTGAAGCTATGGAGACGGAGTTTCCTAGATAATAAATAATCCTTGCAGATTGAAACTTTTAACTCACCCTTAATTCCATTGAATAACAATATCAGATATAATCCAATAAAAATCGATGACGGCATTATTTGGTTCGACATGGTTCATGAATGTTTACAATCTCTTTTAGATATTCTCTCCTACTGCCTTGTTATAGGCACTCCTGGGCTAATCTTAAAGCAACACCAAACTCCGGGTTCGATTTCTTCCACAAGCAGAACGATAAACTTTTCCTTCTCAGAAACTTCTACTCCACACTTCCTTGTTGAGAACAGGACGAAAAAGAATTAGAACTATTTGTCAACCGTCAACGACAAAAGACACCATCAGGCCGCGTACACATACAGAGCGACGCCGAGCTTTTCCGGGCCGGGCGATGCGATGCGACGCGATGCGATGCGATGTGTGCACACTCCTTGCGGTGTCGGGCTGGGCGATGCGATGCGATGAGATTTGTTGCGAGATGATGCTTTTTCTTCCACGACAAGAAAACCTGATTTTCGAATGGGATTTTATACCGGCGCTATTTCGTGCGATTTGCTGCTGTATGTACGAAGGTATGATTTCATATCGACTTCGTGGCATGGCGCTTCGGTTGTAGATAAATTGTAGGTAGGTCATGTAATGATGAATGACTGAAAGAGGTAGGTAACCTTTCTGGAAGTGTTAGCTTACGCGTTTCAAAACAATTTTCGGGCGGCATTTGGATTTGGTGTTAATTGTTGTTCAAATATGTATGAATGGTAGGTAATTTTTGGAAACATGTAGTGCAATAAAACCCAGCGTACGCGCACTTTTATGAGCCTGCCGGCCAAAAAATGGCATCCCCATTTCTCGGAGAAATAGGTCAGAAACAAAAAAAAAATTTTGAGGTTGTCCGCCCCCTAAATTGTACCCCTGTTTTCTCGGGGAAATACTCGTCCAATCGGCGTGGCAGAAACACTAAGGTAAATTTGGGTCGCTGATTCCGAATTCGAGGTCAAAAACAAAAAATTTTTTTTGGGGTTGCCCGCCCCCAAAGTTGTACCCCTGTTTTCTCGGGGAAATACTCGTCCAATCGGCGTGGCAGAAACACTAGGTCAATTTGGGTCGCTGATTCCGAATTTGAGGTCAAAAACAAAAAAAAAATTTTGGGGTTGCCCGCCCCCAAAATGGTACCCCTGTTTTCTCGGGGAAATACTCGTCCCATCGGCGTGGCAGAAACACTAAGGTAAATTTGGGTCGCTGATTCCGAGTTCGAGGTCAAAAACAAAAAAAATTTTTTGGGGTTGCCCGCCCCCCAAAGTTGTACCCCTGTTTTCTCGGGGAAGTACTCGTCCAATCGGCGTGGCAGAAGCACTAGGTAAATTTGGGTCGTTGATTCCGAATTTGACGTCAAAAACAAGGAAACTTTTTTAGGGTTGCCCGCATCAAAACGGCACCCCAGTTCCCGTGCAATCTGCGTGGGAAGAAACACTAAAAGAATTATGGACCGCTGATTCCAAATTTGAGGTCAAAAACAGAAAATAAAATTTTGGGGTTGCCCGACCCAAAATGGTACCCCGGTTTTCTTGTCACCGTATGTTCCCACAACTCACTTATCTACCACTACTTTCAAAAATTCATTGCAAATACATGCGCAGTCCGAAATGTTCTTACACGTAAGTATACGCAGCAACCCGGGTTGTGCTGCACTGCATATTTCCACAGATGTTATTTCTTTGACCCATTCACAGATTTATACAACAACAACTGTCAAATCCGAATGCCCTTTTTTGGGGGTACGCGTACGCTACGAACTGGGTTGGACAGCACTGTAAATTTCCAAAAAGGCTTTTTAGTAGACCGATCCATTATTACATTACATACATACGGCTATCCATTCATTTAATATGTACAAATCTATAACATTATACAGCATCCGACATGTATGTATGTACATATATATAAATATCCCCAATGGTAATGCAACCCGATCTGCACAAAGCATGCCTCTCATATCGATATCAGCATCAAACAGCACGAAACCAGCCTCTCTATGTACATACATACAATACACCATGCCACTACGAAACCGATCTAAACACAAATCGTATCGTCCATGTCGCTCCCTTCGGCGACAAGGCACCTTACAGCTGCTGAAAGCACGATGATTCGACATAGAAAAGTTCTCCATCTTACAACAACATGCCACTACGAACCCGATCCAAACACAAATCACATCCCCCATGTCGCTGGTAGAAGATTCCGGCCGCCGCAATGCGCATTGCCTCTTCAAAACAGCACGGTGAATCGACATGGAAAAGTTCTCCATCGTACAACCGTACAACTCCGTGCTACTACAAACCTGATCCAAACACAAATCACATCCCCCATGTCGCTGGTAGAAGATTCCGGCCGCCGCAATGCGCATTGCCTCTTCAAAACAGCGCGATGATTCGACATGGAAAAGTTCTCCATCGTACAACCCGACGTCGCATCGCAAGCAGTCTGAATGGTACAGGCAGGTTCGCGCTGGTTCCTATCTAAATGCTAAGAAATTTTTTTTCTTGCGATAGGAAGCTTATCGCATCGCATCGCATCGCCGGCAATGTGAATGGGCTGTCACACCGCACAACTGCACAGCAAAAAAACCAACACACACTATGTGTTTCACTATGCGCGTTTCACCAGGCCATAAGAACAGACACCATACACCAAAAATCAGTTACGCATCTATCCCTATTTTTTCAGTTCGGATGTAGGTACATGCATAAGCTGATGAAGTTCGGAGAAGGTCCTAAATGCGTTGCCTCAATTTTCGCTCAACATGATTCCTGGTAAAATGACATTATGCCATGCTTCATCACTCTTAATTATTGAAATGTGAAATCAACTGTTCGTCATCGATTTCAATCATTTATGAGCATGATAGTAAGTTTCACCATCATAAGTCTGTTTTGGGATTGGGATGATGAGCCTTGCTGCAATAACTGCTAAACTGAACTGAATCACCCCCGAGGGCTCGTTTCAACCTTTCACTACACTGAGCATACAATATTGCCGCCGATTGATAATAATCTAATTATGCATTTATCAGTCACACTGTAAAGCGGAACACGGTGTAGTTGCCGATTTGATTATCTCTGATGATACACAATTGAATTACTGCGTCAATTTACACTTCTGAACATATGGAAATTAGGTACTCAAAAGCCGCGCATATACGAATGACACGAGCAGGATATTAGCTCCCGGAAGTAGCTCAACCGGAACGATAATTGATTGTAACTGCCTCCAGACGCAGCTGGAATGTAAACACCTTCCACTACACATTCACCGGTATCGAAACGCACTCTATGTCTGTCGTATACACTTAATACGGCCTGCAATTTTAGGTCTAGCAAAACATTTCACACAACATAGACTCGAAATTTGCTGGCGCTCGTTACAAGGATACAATGATACAATGAATTTCCGCTCTCGATCCTTCAGCAATCCCCCGAATCAACGGAGCAACAAATCACTAAAATCGGTTACGGAGCCTCTAAAATGCATCCCTATGTGCACTGGATCCTTACTCGATGCTACTATACACGACCGTCTCTATAGAACGCAAATACGAGGACACATCGTATAAACCAGACGTGTTGTGTGGCACATCTGACATTCCACGTAAAACTGAACTACTAAACAAAAATCGAGTTCACGAGCATTTTGGGGAAAAAGTTGGTTTTACTCGTCGATTCCTTTGGAGACAGAACCACGCAAAATTCCCTTAGATATACCGATCCAGTCACATTTCCATCCATGTTTTCACGGGGAGAAGTCCAGCGGAGAGATGTTTGGGATATTTGGAAAGACATGCGCATGAAGGGAGTTCCGAAACGAAGGGACACTGGAATTCCTGAACATCGGGAAAACAGATTTCCTAGTTATTTGTCCCGAGTTAATGCGACAGAGGTATGGTGGAGAAGCGACAGCACGGTTGATTTGCTGTTAGTGGACTATTAAAGGGTCATACAAAAGGTGTTAGGGTAGGGTTTGCTCTGGTATCATGCATTCTAATCAACACTGATGTTGTAATGGACGCTTCCTTGCAGAGGAGTTGAGCTAATTGTATCGATGGTGTTCACAGGAACTAGATTTTTGTTACAAACATCTAGCGTACAGGAGTGATGAATATGAGTAGAGAGCAGCGCTTTGAGGATAGGGTTGAAGTCACCCTTTGATAAATATGATTCATGTTAGTTTCAGGAATCAGAACATGTGCTTTATTGACGGTCGCGTTAATACATACGGGTAGCGAATTTGCTTGAAATTGATTGCAGCGAGAGATGCCTTCACTATGAATTGTCATGCCATGAGGATGTAGGTACTGCTAGGGAAAGCATGCAAAAGGATTGCAGGTGTCGGCTTATAGTTCGATTTAGAGAATTTGTCTTGCTCTCTTCAAAGATCAATGTAGATGATGGCCGTTACAATTTACTGATCACTGCATCCCAATTATGAAGGGCGAGACTACGTAACCGAGTTCACCAACGAAGGACTAATATTTGTCCCACTTTCATCTTTAAACGGCTATGGTTCGCTGAAGGAGTCGAAAATCACGTTTTTGGTGCGTTCTTCAACTTACTCGCAACTTTGAGGATTTCATCCGGTCTGAATTCAAGCAAACTATTGCCGAAAGAATGGACGGACTCCATGGGAAAACTGTAATTTTAAACCACCTCCAATTTTAGATCTTAGGCTCCATTTTGGGTCACAAGACTTGCTACATTGATGGAGGTATTAGCTGATGTTTCTCATGTATCCTCACCGGTGGATTCAAATATCACGTCGTAGTTCATACTTTTAGCACCGCATACTCATTTAGAAATGCTGCCGAGCATTCAAACAAATGCGTCCATGTTAGCCAGGTAATAAGATGCAAGTCAGTGTTTTGTAAAAGGAAAACGATACCGAGTTCCAATCATGCGGATAGCGCGTTGACTTTATACCCTATACTCAAGGACAAACATACCTAAAAGGAACTCAAAACCCGAAAATTCAATTTTAAATTTTTTTATGTGGAACGTGTGGAGAGATGGGTTTAATTTTAAAATTTTATAAGAACATGTTACTGCAACAAGGTTTGCTAATTCTGTCATTTTTCGATGATTTTCTATCCTAAAGGCTTGAATAGACCTCGGGTGGAATGAAAATGAAATTGTTGTCCGCTGCGATTTTTTTCAATGAAAATGCACGCTTACTGCCGTGGAACATGTCGGAAATGATGGGGAATTCCATAAGCTACAATCCGAATATGGTTTCAACATTTTTCTCGGCCATTTTATGTATTATTTTCGATTCCCCGGTCATTAGATATTTTCCACGGTGAAATTACTGGAAAAAATTTTTTCAACCATATTCGGATTGTAGCTTATGGAATTCCCCATCATTTTCTACATGTTCCACGACAGTAAGCATGCATTTTCATTGAGAAAATCGCAGCGGACAAAAATTTCATTTTCATTCCGCCCGATGTCTATCCAGACCTTAAGATATGAAAGTAAAATTTTATAGGTTAAGTATTGCCTTTATCTTCCATCATATTTAAAGAGTATATAATCACTGTGCATTGCCAAAAAACTCAGGTCACTGGCTATAATCTGTGTCAAGTCATGGGGGTATTTGAGTATTGGTATTCGAAGGTGTCATTTAAACGGGAGGTAGAGGAACCTTTGGCTCATTTTCAATAGCATTCAAGCTTTTACTAATGCATGCTAACATATGATCAAAATTAGGAAGTGAATTTCAAATTTTATCATAAAATTCATGACACCTTTAGAGCTCCGGTATCAAGTTTGTTGATCAGTGAGCTCAATTGTGGCCGGTTAAGGGTAGATATGAAATATATTCTATACAATAGCGACGTTTTTTTCGTATCGCGTGTAAGTCTGACTCGAAAAAAACGATCGCGGGTAACATCCCGGTTAAGACCAAACAGCTGACATTTGACAGTTTTTGTGCATCTTTGACTCGCTTTCGTCGGCTTATTTTTTAGATGTGGTGGATTTTATCACAAAAGATGATTATTTCTTTGCAAAATCTTTTCTCGTGATTAGAAAAACTTTCACATTTGCTTTGAAAAAACAAATTCCCTCATATTTCCCCTATGCGTCCGCCATCTACATTTGAGCTCTATCCCGTGTAGGGTAGTTGCACGGGTTAACTTTACCTGGGTAAGTGTCATTTTTTTATATGAAGTTCTACCCAAACCTGCACGGGATAAACACAATAAAACGTACCTAATGTCGTTTCAATCAAAGTATTTGGCAATGCTTCGATGAATTTGTTATCGATTCGTCATACTTGATGAAACTTTGAATTGTCAATTTTTCATGAGACACCAAACTCCGCATATTACAGGTAAGTCCCGTTTTGAGAAATGCAATGGCGATTCAATGGGCCGGAAAGCCGGAGTCACATTTTTTATATTCGGAGAGGATACTATGGAGAAAACCGCGAGACAATATTGCAAATATTTATTGGGTCAATTCAATTGCGAATTTGTAGAAATGACGTAGCCTAAGCTAGACCATTTTTATTTAAAATACGTTCTGCCTAAAGGTGACATTTAGTCCTATTTCTAAAACGTGTAAATCGGTTTTACACACACCAATATTTTGAAATAATTATGCCCCGATTGTTTCAACCATGTGCCGGTATTGATGGGTTATCCAACACTTTCAGGTTTTCTTAACATGTGTTGAATACAGAATGAGCGAAAGCCGTGATTTTATGCGAGTCGCACGAGTTGGTGTATTTCACAACAATCTACTGTACTTGGTATCTGCACTCAATACCTAATCAGTGGAGGTGCTAAGGGGGCTAGCCCCTCCCAGAAACAGAAATTGGGAATGACAAAATTGCAAAAATAAATAAAATTAAAGCAATGCATTTCGTTGCAAATTTTATGCAAAATTATGAAACGAAAGTTTGGAGCACAGGTCTTTCACCAGTTTCGATGATCTGGTCAGGTTTCCTCATCCATACCAGAATTTGAGATCATATTTATGTAAGAAAAAGCCACTGGTCTGAAGTAATATTTGTAAAAGAAACAAAGTTAATGTACCCTTACACTATACGAGCCGACTTCAAAAATACTAAGACCGAGCCCTTACAGCTGTGTGGGGCATAGATACTAAAAATTTGGGGCATGATTTACGTATTCAAATAAGAGGCACAAATAAAAGATATTTCAGTCCAATCCAAATTGTTGAACCTTAAAATATTTTCTAGTAATAAAAATTAAAAAGGATTGGATTGTCCTTCGTTCTTATCGTATCAATTCACAACGGAATTCTATTAGTACTTTCCCAGATAGAGTTCTCTAAGATCTTCCACTGTCTATTTTTCCTACACAGAGAGAAATGATTAGTCGATTACAAGAAAAACATTTGTTAATAGTTTCAAAAGTTTTCATTAATTTCTGGTCATAGGTGTATTTTTGTTGAAACTGCAAAACGATGTTGTTTGTTTATGCAAAACATCTTTTGGAAAATTATATAAAAATTGTGTTGACATAAACAAAAAGTTTAAATAAAATTGATTAATTCAATTTGCGATTTCAACAAATTTTATACTAAATATTTGGTTACGGTGAAAAGTTTCCATTGGTGATATCAATTAAAACTTTGTACCAATTACCCAATCCGCATTAATAAAATTTTTGTCAATTTTACGAATATTTTAGTTGTCAGAATCAAATTTCAGTTGGTAATATTCTATAATTCTTTGATTAATTATACAAAACTGTTTTGTGGTTTTATACAAAACCTTTTCGTAGTATCAATCAAAATATTATACCAAATATTTAATTTAAGAATTTTATAAATTCGTGTTAATTAAAATTTCTCCTAACTTTGCTAATAGTGTTCTTATCAATCTCTGATTTCAATATAGCGTCTATTGAAATTTGGGATTGATAAGAACACTATTAACAAAGTTAGGAGAAAATTTGATTAACACGAATTTATAAAATGTTTAATTAAATTTGTAACTCAATTTGGCCTGTCTTTTCATTTGTATTTGCCGACGCCAAAGAATACTTTAAGTCATCTTTCATGTCAAGCGTTGAATGTCTTAATAAAAGTTAGTTGCACATAATCCTGTTTATTGAAATACAATAATTTTTTTATTAAAATTAGAAAAATTATGACAAAATGTTTTAATGTAACACCTAGTTTATTATTAGATATACATAACCTTACAATGTAGAACGTCGTGAAGTCAGGTCTCCATCGCCGCTAACAAATAATGTGTAATGCATGCCAAGTTTAGTTTTTCTATAAGAATATACAAATAATGATTTTATATCTGTTATTTTGATTTTAAAGTTTTGAGTTTAAAATGTTTTAAGTTAAGTTTTAAGTTAATTTATTGCAAAACATAGTATATAAATATTGGACTTACAATTGTGGCATCAGAAATCAATGAAGATTGAAGAGTGACTATTTATTATTGCATGTATCATATCCACACAGCGCTTAGTTGAATCCATAATTCTAGCATGTACGGCTTATGCAAATTTTTCCTGTCCACTAGTTCAAACGTTGTCGGCAAATGTGTCTTGTAAAACCTAAGGTATGAAAAGATCAAATTATCTTATAGCACAAGAAAACATTAGTCTTACCTTTTGGAAACGCCACTCGAAAAATTAGGCCCGACATTTTATCTGCACCCCTAATTTAGGACAATCTATTTTTATCGTTTTCGCCAGCGTCTTTGCTTTCTCACAACATAAGTCTTTAATTTATAAGTTATTGGGAACAAACACTTTTTCACCATTTTTAGCACACAATCATTTTTTTGACAACACTCGGAAAACATATATGCCCGTACAAAAGAGCAACTAAATATGAAAATCTTTGCTGTTCCAAATAAATGAATAGCTATATTGTACAAAGATTTGTTTTTTATGTCCTGCCTATAAAAACTGTACCGTTAGATATGGTAAAAATTTCGTATTTCTAACAAAAGATCTAGTTCTGGACATTCTTGTTCAAACTTGCATAGAAAGACTGTCTGTTGGATAAAAAAGTTTTTGTTAACATTACAAAACTGTGTGTTATATTGTAAAATTAGTTGGCAATTTTCTTTGTTGATTTCCCCTGCCCAAAAGATTTGTTATATTCAACAAATGTTATAGTGCTCGTTGTCTTTATCATTTGTAGATTTTATTGCAGCTAAAGTTTTTGTTATTTTAACCAGAAAATTAAATCGTTCTAACAGAATATTTTTTAGTTGTCTTGACAAAATTTGGTTTGTCATATCAATCAATCGTGTTGTTTACTAGTACCAATTTATTTGCAGGTGTAAAAAAAGAATTGCTACAAAGCAACAAAACCAGCATCAAACAATTGTGATTTGTTGGTATTGCAAATTTATTTCTCTCTGTGTAGGAATATATGGTTCTTTGCCGCCATTAACCCAACTTAGATCCGGTTTTGTATATACCGAAATTCCTATTTTTTTTATATTTACCAATTTTTATCTGATTGCGGTAGACTCTTTCTCACTACTGTACAGCGCTATAAAAAAATAGCACCGTCCCCCAACTTGTGGCAGTAATGTCAAATATCCCGTAATAAGAGTGAACTTAGCTCCCTCTAGGACAAAATAATTGGTACGCCACTGTATACATAATTAGTTACTGATTTTGCAATGCCTAACAGTAAAACATGCAACTTCGAAGTTGTTTCCTACGCATGTATGTATAGTTCCCTGGTAGATAATAACGTTATTGCTTGAATGTTTTATTCATCACATCCATTATGTAGTTTGATTTATAATAAAACCTTCTATGTTCCATGTATTTTGTTAGGGGAAACATATGATATAGAGTGCGAAAATTACAGTATGTGAGGCCCGTGTGGGTATATGCGTTATACAAATTTACGCAGGTATACGAAGGTTAAAGTTTTCATTCAGAATGGTACCCCAATTGTCTCGGGGAAATACTCGTCCAATCGATCGCTTATTCTAAGTTTGACGTCACATTTTTTTGTCCGCACTACACCTCGAAGAATACTATTGGTTCGGTTGGTTGGTTCCAAATTTAAGTTCGACCCCAAAATGGTACCCATTTTCTAGCCTAGTGACACTGCCTCTCCGTGCACCCCAGTCATGGTTCCACGACTGGTCATAGGTTTAACGTTAACATCAGTTTGAGAACTCTGTAGTTTTGAACAGCTCGTTAATGTAGGAATGGAAATTCCTTGCAAGAACGCTAGCCAAAATCAGCAAATCCGACATTATCTTACTTTAAATTCTAATAAAGCATGACACTTGGCAGACTAGCAAAATTACAGGAAGGCAAATGGCATTTATAGCAGCAACGAACTTAATATTAAACCTAGACCTAGTATAGAATGTCTGCCTTGTCGACAGTGTGATCACCGGTAATCGCATGTTTTCGGGATAAGGCAGTGTCGGATTAAGCCAGCGCGGGGCCCGTGGCAAATTTTAAGTGCGGGGGCCCTTTGTCATGTATTAAGTATTAATGTTTGAAACATTGGAACCTAGATTACACCAATTAATAGTTCTCCTAACTCATCCAAATGTTCTGAAATCAAATCTATCTTTACTAGAAAGAGGAGGTTAATAGGAGTTTATTGCAAGTAACAAAAACAATTTAAATTTATTAAACTTAAAAAAATACATTACAATAATACATTTTGGTGTTTTTGAAAAATTATAAACTAACTAACTAACATTTGCGCAGCCATTGTTAGATAATTAAGAACGCTGCAGTTGATTACCATCAGGCACAGGTAAATCCGTAAAACACATTCGAAAAACATGACTCTGACTCCAGTTTATTTCCGAGGCTACCTGGAATTTTCGCCAGTTCTTATCTGGACGATATGTAGAGTCCAGATATGAACTGGCGAAAATTCCACCTTTTTCTAAAATATTTTCTGCCGATGAAATCATCAATTTCAAATTAAACTATTTAGTACTTCCGTTCAGTGGGCCAAACTCAGTGTTGACTGTTGAGGTGATGAATCATAATAATATACTATTATTACAACGACCATGAGCTGGTAAAATTCTTCAAATCATGAACAACATTTCTAAATCGCTGCAACCACAAAATATTAGAGAGGAGCCTCTGTCCATAAAGTCTGTTTGATGATCGCTGAAATTGTTTTAGGAATAGATACCGAGGGAAAAACCAGGAATGCAATACCTTCTAAACTTGAATGAAATTGAAATGATGTTTCATAAAATACATATAGTGACTCCCATGATTTCAATTTTGCATGTTGGCGCACCGCTGAGCCAAAAAAAAATATACCTCGCCAGGGAAAATCAAGTTTTGGTCTAAAAACGGATCTTCAGACAACATTTTCAGTAACCGTCTTATGATCATGCGGCTTGAATTCTTCACCCAATGTAGGACGTAGGAGGGTTGTAGGGTCAAATGTAGCTCTGGGGCAATATCCAATTCAGCTGTACGCTACGGCTGCTACGTTTTCTTCACTTCGTATCAGTCAAATTCAAACGTTGCCATGCTGTGACGAATCGCCCGCTCACTGAAGCGATATTTTATAGTTTAAGTGTGGAATCAATCCAATTATCAAATAAGCTACATGAAAGCTTTAGAACTGCTTATAAATTTAAATTGGAAAAATCTGATGTGATTAGTCCCAAATCTATGAGAGATTTTCCCAATGATAGCAAATTTTCTCTCTGTCAACGTGGCGAATTCTTAACAAAAGAAAAAAAAAATGAGCTGAAAAATGTTTCTTCCGTTCTGGAGCGAAATGTTCGTTGAAAAAGGTGGGAACCCCTGATTTAGTTGATGATAAGCTTCCATGTGTTTAGTTAGTGCAGAAAGTATATTTATCAGTTGGGACAATAAACACATCACTGTCCCTATTACGAACACCCTAATTTCTGCGTTTCATTCTAAAAAGTCCCACTTATTTCCATAAATATACTCTATTTGAATTGAGCCCGACTATTGTAAGATTTAACCTTCTTCTTCCTTGCCTCGTTCTTTATACCGCTCCATGGTTCCGCGTTGCTCGACCTGCGGTGTAGGCACATTGTAAGATTTAACCATTTTCCAATTAATGTACATCAATTGAAAATTTCTTAAAATGCAAAAAAGTGGTTTGAAAAAAAGGTATCATAGGTACATAAATGGTTGGGTGGGGTTCCCAGCGCAGATTCAAACTGCTATAACTTTTTAACTAAATCACAAATTCAAACAAATACATGCCTCAAAGTTCCTATGTGACACATATTCTAATTGCATATGCATGAAAATATAATGCAAAAAGTTTTTCTGTAAAAATGTTGAGATTTAATTTTCTTTGGGGTCTGTCAGACCTAACCCAACCATCCGAGGAAAATTTTCCCAAAAAACCTTAAAAATTAAAACTTTCTCTTTCATTATTTATTATTTTTTCTGGCAAGCGCGGGGCCCCCATAAGCGCGGGGCCTGTGGCATTTGCCACCTTCTGCCACGTGGTTAATCCGGCACTGGGATAAGGCTGCCTGAGTCGTTTGTGCCCACCTGAGCCTGAATCGGTTTAAGACTTGTCCGTGTAGAAAATAATTGCACCTGCTGAAGTCTAGTCGAGATTTCTTGACATTTCATTCGTCTGATAACCAGTGCCGTAACTTTTTCCAAATATATTGTGTTCAAAATCAATTTGGGCCTCCGCCCATATGTTGTAATTTTTAACTAGAGCATACTGACGAACTAACTTTTTCAAGCGCTTATTAAAGTTTTAGAATCACGGCGCGGCGGGCAGCATAAAAAATGATTTCTTATGAATGCAAATATCAAAATTAATTTTTTTTGTGGCCACTGTAATGAAATCTTGCTAATTGGTTGAATAAATCAACCCGAGTTTTCTCCAAGTCTGGTTTCAACGAGTACTGATTTCTTCTTAAGCAGCAACATCAATTATCATGGCCATAAGCCATAATAATTCTTCATTTAATCAAAAGCCTTAATTATTCTTGAGAGGAAATTTGAGAGTTTCCCACGAAAGCATAAATCCATTGTCCTGACATGAGGAAGATACTTTCATAACAATCTTAACCCTAGAGAGATAATCTACGTCGAATCGACGTACAGAAATTTTTCTTTTTATTATATCTCATTAGTGAAGCTTCATAATTTGTTGGTTCCAAGATTTAACTCAATTCATGTCTGTAGGCGTAATTACGTCGCAAAATTATTGGCTTGGGTGCCACACAGCCTAAGATATTGGGGGTCATAAGTCAAATATACGTCGAATCGACGTATGATTATCTTTAACAAATTTGTACTGAAAAATATTTTAATTGACCCGAATTGACATTTTTATAAATCTTCATAATGTGAATGTGTATTCACTTGGATATAACCACTAAAAGCCTGTTTCGATAAAGATATCCTTTATTTTAATCTATTGAAAGGACAGTCCACTTTCTCCTAGTACCACTTTTTTAAAATTAATATTATATAAAAAAACAAATGATAATTTTGCAAAACCACGAGTTTAACAGATTAATATTAAATACAAATGATTATATATCTATCTTTTAGCAACATGTTACTCTTAACAAAGAAGTTATAAGGATGTTAACTAGCAACACGTCGAATCGACGTATGATTATCTTTTCAGGGGTAAAAAATATGATTATCTCTCTAGGGTTAAGGAAATTCTCCTGATTTTCCTCTCTGGAATTTCATAAAATTGAAATGCTTGTCATGATTGTGCAATAGCCCAATCTGAGTGTAGTGCATAGAGTTGCAGAGTAGTTTCTCATGTCTGTGATATCAATTTAATTAGATAGATTATATGGTTGGGTGGGTACTTACTAATGTTATTTTAGGGTATTATTTCGGTATTCTAAAGAACATACCCGAAATGCGAAACAGGATATCAGGGTTCTAATAATTGTAAATATTGAGGCTGGTTCGTAGTCGAAAATGTTAAGTATGTATGTATAAACGCTTCACTTAATGTGATATGCAATAAAGATTCTCAAAAGGCATTGATAAGCTTCTATGCCAGGGAATAGAATAGTCTCATTTATCAATTTCCAATAAAATGGTTCTTTGCAATATCAAATACAAAAATATTCAAGTTAAAAATGTGTTTAATATTCAAATGACCTAAATGCGACCACCGCCACCAGACTCGCTATAGAGAAAAATTAAATTCCTTAAACTCCCTGCTAAAACTGAAATATGTATTTCCTCTTCCACGAAAGATAATTTGTGAACCGTATAAATGCAATGTATCTTCAATAAATCGTAAATCACCAAAAGAAAACATTTCAGCATGTTGTCACATTGAAAAAGGATTCGCTAGCAGCCATATCTTTCGGAAATTTAATCCAATATTAGAAAGGATTTCGTCCCTTAATGGAGACATAGTATCCTTGACTTGATGCTGAACCATTAGCATCAACATTAAAACATTGTGTGGAGTGGTAAATAAGCTTTTGCTTCTGGGTTGCGACCGTTGAGCGTGACCCCTTTTTGAATTTCACTTGTGAATCCTTTGCGAAGCCCAAGGCTACACAAAATTCTGAAATAAATTGATTGATCTACCAGGAGTACGCTAAATACACTGTTAGTGCCTTTAATCGAATTTCGGCGCGTGTATACTTATCTATGAAAACTGAAATCCTGAGTAATAATGCTGAGATATTACCGCCAAAACGGGCGATGTGCCTACACCGCAGGTCGAGCAACACGAAACCATGGAGCGAGTGGTATAAAGAACGAGGCAGGGAAGAAGAAGTTACTTATCTATTAAGAAAACGTAGTGGATTTGAGCTCTGACTTTTTCGTGTTTATGCTAAAATCGGTTCCTACTGTTAGTAATATATTACAAAGGAATTATTTCAACGAGAGTGTTTTTGATGTGCCTAATGTTTGCATTTGTTGTTGTTCACACAGATGACTTACTCGTGATGTTCTGAGTGGTGTAATAATATTGAAATTTAGCGTTATTTCGATGAATTGTTAAGAAAATGTCTAAAGGGCGAATCTAAAAGTTTATGACTGATGCCTGCAGTAGGAAGGTGGCTATTTGCTTAAAGGAAGTGTCACGAACATAGAACTGGCTTTCGAATAAAGTTTTCTCTGGAGTTTCATGATTGTACCAGTCAGGGACGTAGCCAGCAATTTGTTTCGGGAGGGGTCCAAATTTCAATTTCAGAAACTTTTTTGTAAATCAATTGTGTTGCTAGTGGAGAACTGTTTTACTGTATTTTTGATGATACAGAAAAAATGTGTTGAAATGCGTCCTTTCTTATTCGATGTATACCGATCGATTTTATCCGCTCCAAATACATAGGGGATTTAAATAGTTTCTGAATATCTAAAAAATTAAAAAACAAAAGTGGATCGATGTATTATCCCTGAGGAACGCCTGATGTTGGTGCAAATTGATTTGAATTAGTTCGAGGTATGGTCATAATCACAGAACGGTGTCGTGCGTCTATTCTAATAATGAACGCCACCGATGTCAAAGTTTTTCAGTATAACCACTAAAAGGTCAGATTTAAATTTATTAATCGCATTGGTCAAGGGCGACCAATTTTTGAGAGACTTTAAGATGTAATTTTAATGTAAGATTTGTAGTTCTAGATTTACCTCAAAAAAACGAAATTATTAGTAAAGGAGGTAACCCTGGTCATAGTGCAGGTCAAATAATTTAAGTATTGACGAGGGGATGCTATTTCGTTGATAATTTTGAGTTTCATAGCTTAAATTCCAGTGTTGAGAATAGAGTGACTGGTTAAAAAGGAAAGAAAGTGGATACCTTACTTTTTCAGCACATTTCTTTAAACAAATCAGAGGAAAACCACATGGACGTGTGTCTTTAGGGATGTCAAATACATTTATATATATTTTTTTTAGAATCAGGGCTAATAGCAGGATTTGATCTATTAAGTTTGGTCTTTTTTAAATTATTTGGAGGGGAAAAACATAGAGACTTGAGAACTATAAAAACTTGGGGAAAATTATATCAGCGAAAAATTGAGATACATAACGTTTTCATTTCAGTTAGTTAGAAAGAACAGCGGTCGATCACACACCCTGAGTGATAATACATGAAGCTGTTCTTGTAAACCAATAGTTTCAGCAAAATGGGATTCAACGTAGGTTATTGAAAGTTATGAAAATGTATCACTGACAAAGGAACAACCTTAGCATCTATAAAATAAATTAACTATGAAGAGAAGAAGTTACTTTGCAAAACGGGGTCATTTATTGGTAGAGCCAATTAGGACAACAAAATCTAACGTTAATTTGTGACTCGAACAAACCCATTCCTAATTTCTAGCTCATGTTGACTTCTAACGTGTGTTATAGCCAACATCCCTTAGAAAACGTATTTCGAGTTACCGAAGGTTTTGGCAACGATTCATACAAGCAGACAAATTTAAATAATGAAAAACAGCTCGGGACAATTTGATTCATCCCCCTTGTTGACGGATTACTTACTTTTATGTATTTTTATGAGATCAGAAATTTTCAAAATTGTTCGATTTTCTGAAAAAACGTTCGGCTACTGTGCAGACTTTCACTTTCAAAAATGAAATCCTCTATTTTTCTCCGTTAGAAAAAAATAAAATGGATGCGGTATCTAAAAATATCGCCCATGCCCTATTTTCGCAACCACTGATTTAATTTCAAAATCATGTGCAATCCGGTGAGTTTTTGTACTGATGTCCTGAAAGAGAGCCTGCAAGAAAATATCTAGCACCTTTAGATAAGTGTGCATTATTACAGTTTTCATTTTATCATCACTTTTCAAAGCCCTTTAAAAAACGGACCCCATGGACCCCTCCCCTGGCTACGTCCCTGGTACCAGTTCGATTAACATTATCTCTAATATTTACTTCAATTTCGTGGGAAACCAGTCATAGAAGAAGGTTTCTGCAAACGTTTGACGGCAGTGGCGGATTTACCAGTAGGCTGAGTAGGCTGGAGCCTAGGGCGGCAGATTTGACGGAACGGCAAATTTGGGCAAATATTTTTTTTTTAATTAAGCGCGTTACTTACACATTTAATACTGTGGAAACCCGAATTACAAATACAAATTTCAACGTCAGATTTAGCACTTATAGGATATCATGAAATACGTTTTGGAAGCAGTGAGTGAAATGTGTTTGTACCTCATTGTGATACATACGTGAAGAACTGTTTGTCACCGTTATTTCAAAGCTTCAAACACAAGGAACGATTTATTATTGAAGACGAATCTGCGAAAAGACATATTATAATCAATTGCTTGCAGGCTAAAATTAGAAATAAATCACTTGTTTTATTAGAGAGTCTTAGCAAACTGAAAAAATGCTAAAAAACGTCAAATATAAATTGAAATATTTCTTTGTCGGCGTATCCGTGAAAATTTGTTGTGCTTAATTTTCTATAAAACTCTCTATTGTCTCTTGATCTGACATTTTTTTTAATAAAAAACACCAACTACCTTGTCATTTCCATAAAACTTGCAATGGGCAAATCGAATTCAGATTGGAAAAACCATTAATAAAACAAATCTCATAAATTAATACCTTTATAATTAAACAAAATAATCACCTCATACTAAAATTGAGACAGCCGATTTTCAAAAAAGTTGAAAGCATGGAAAGTGTAACACTTCAACTGAATATAAGAGGGAAGAGAGACGTTTTTTTGGTGTATTTTGAGCCTTCAGCAATGGTTGATTTGAAGATTTCAATTTATCATTCTACAACTATATGAGAAATTTGAAAATCTTTAAATCAATTGTTGTTAAAAACAAAATATTTTTTTCATAAATAAATGCTGATAAATACATTTTCTTACTCAAGTTAAAGTTTGCATTAAGTTAATTTAATTTAAAAGATTGTTCTCTCAAAATGGTTCAATATACCAATGGCGACAGTAATGACAAGCCGTTGAAAAGCAATCACTCTAAAGTAACTTTGTAGGTTCATTGGTTAATAGTGCCGTTATAAAATCGTTTTTAACCCATTTTGTACTGGTGGTTCGTTTTCGAGCCACCATTTTCAATAATTTTTTTTTTTATATTGAACAATTTATATTTTTAACTTTATTTTGATGTTATCAGCACTGTTAGACTGTTCTTTATCGATTTGGGTCATTTGCAGGTATATATGTTATTAATAATATTATATTTTTAAAAAATAGGATGAGCATATTTTTTCGACCATTTTTCAAAATTAAAAAAATTATATATAAAATCCATGGAATTTATTGAAATGATTGCATTCAGTAAGTAAAAGCATGTATTTTTCTATTGAAATTATAATTCGAAAAGAATAACAAGAAGTTTTCAGTTTATGAGCTTCTATATTTGGGTGGTTCGAAAACGAACCGCTGGTACATGGTGTATCTAAATGTTGTTACCTTACTTAATTTTAATGACCAATAACTCCGTTACTGTTACTCGAAACTGGAAAAGGGTAACTGATATGAAATGTACTCGTCGAGTCCTTTGATTTGAGTACCCATATGTCTATATCCGATCAAAACTAAAAAAGTATACTTTTCTCATCCCTTCGGGAATAAAATAACAGGGTGTCCTGTTATCTTCGTCCTACCAAGTTTTAAGTTATTCGTAACAAAGACTGCGACCATTCTACACATATCTACCAAATTCCATATCGATCGATTGAGAGGTTCGCGAGTTATTTAGTGAAGAGTCGAACGCACTGACAGACGGACACACGGACAGACGGACAAACGGACAGACGGATGAAAACAAAACGATTTTATAAGTGTTTTTTTTTAATGTTCTAAAAAACCCTTAAGCCCCAAAATAAATATAAAATTTAATAAAAACTGTATTTTATTATGTGAGCCCACGCCACACCTTCCTTATTGCATACAACACATACCATGTCGCTTACTTACCAACGGTTCGTTTTCGAACCACCCCATAACACAAAAACAACAAATCGAAAAAAAAAATTTTCTTCGGAATCGTCATCAGAGTGTGTTTATAGACAATATATATCAAGGATATCGCCATAAAAAAAATATTTCTGGTACCAGTACAAAATGGGTTAAAGTATTCAATTAAAATTAAAATTTGAAATTTCTCTAAAGATATGTATAAAAACTCTATCTTAGAAGTGACGTTAAGTATTTGAAACCGAAAAAACGGTTTATGCCTAATTTCAAGCAGTTTCAAAACCTATCTGAAATTTTGTGATTATGATTATGTATACCAATTCAGTGTACATATTTAGATAATTACCAAAGGGAGGGAACAGAGTACGGGGCTAACTACATGAAGTTTTGGTGTGGGGATACCCGGTAGCATCTATAGGTACATAGCATTTGCACTGTACTATTAGTTCAATAGGGCATTAGTGCATTAGTATACATGGAACGTTGTTGATGATAATGTACCTAGACACGAATGAAAACAAAGTTTGATTAATATAGAGTGGTGTTCCGAGCTGCGTTCTTTGAAGGACTGAGAGTCCTTTCCATTTCGGGTTACTTACACCAAAAGTCTAGTTTTCCTGACAATATTATTATTATTATTTATTAAGAGCAAACATACACAGCAAAAAATCCGGTGTGAATTTAACTCCGAAAATTGTCGAATAGGGTCCCTCCGTTTGGATAAAATATTGTTTTATCCAAATGGATGAACACAAAAGTGTACTTCCAATTACACCAAAAGGAGTAATACTCGATATTTTTGGGATAAAAATAAAACAATTTTCACAGAACATTTAACTCATAAATGAGTTTTGTATAACTAGCATTTACCTCTCTATAGGTGTTGGCGGCATTTCATTTACCTCTTTACGCTCTAAAAATGCCTGCCTACAGTGGGATTCGATCCAGCGAACCTATGATTTGAAGACTAACGCCCTACCTACTACACCACACAGACTATACGGGATGACGTTCGTAATTTGCACCATATATTACGTGCGGAATTAACTCCATTTTAAGTAAATTTTAACACCATATAAACAAAAACTGATATAATTTCGAATAAAAGTTATTATTTATCCAAATGAATTTTATTTTGAGTGTTTTATCCTAATGGATAAAAGGAAAATGTTATACTCGGGACGGAGTGAAATAAATGTATTTAACTCCATAGGTATAAAAAAATTAAACCTTTTTGGATAAATTTTGGTTCACACCGCCTGATTTTTTGCTGTGTAATACAATTATGTAGATCTTAGAATAACTTAGAAATAAGCACTAGATGCCTTGGCTTTCTGATTTTCTTGACAACTAATTTCGGAGGGACTATCAAAAGTTTGCATAGTGTAGTTCGACGGAGCCTAAAACCGAAAAGGAAATTTTACAAATTCTTAATTGGCTATGGAATTAATGCAATGCTTCCATATGACATAAGGATTCCAGATGGAACATTTTACAAGTACAATCCGAAATCCTTGGAACTATCCGTGGCATAGAGCCGGGAAGTGATCAGTCGATTAATTAAATGAGGACACCAAAGGTCAGCCGAAAAGTATGATTGGTTATTTCCATATTTACTACACTAGCTTCAAATCTGTAGTATCTGCAACACCGTTTAAAACGAGTCCTAGATGTTAAGCTGAAACAACAGGTTTTATCAAATAAATTGCGAAATAGAAATGAGAAGGAATCGCTACGATGAAGTTTACTTAGTGAAAATTGACGCATTGAAGAAAGCACCCCAGACTGACACAGGGCACCACAGCCACCGAACCTTTGTTTTAACCACAGAAATTCAAAAATGTATGCTAAAAATGTTTCCCACCAAAACACTTCAATTCTAGAAAATTCACCTGTGAAAAATTATTATGTTTCAGAAATGTTACCGGTGTTTATCGCTGAGTTTTCTGATTCGTTTTAGAATATGCCCGCAAGCTGTTTATTATTCTCTGAGAGTTATGCTTGAAATAGATTACGCGCATCAGCAGCAGCCAGCAGCAGTGGCAGAATTTCATATCTGACAAATATGCTGAATGCCAAGTCCTCTGCTCAACATTTTTGTCAGCAATGTAAAATGCATTACGCCTTCTGTGCCCCCTCCCTTGTAAATACGCGACTGTACCAATTTTATTGATGGCGTTTTTCTCAAACAAATTGTACCATCGATTCTATCGGTATTGATCAATTGTGCACTATGAAAAAGAAGAACATACCCTTCAAACCGACGCTCCTTTAAATTAGATCTATCCCATAAAGACTGAAGAATGCTCAGGACCCACGAAGTGGAAAGAACTCACCTAACAAATAGCAAAGGTCAATCAAAGAAATCCTTGAATAATAATTTTCGACACTAAATAGCAATTGTTTTCTACACAATTTTGTACAATTTAATTTGGTGCGAAATGATGAAAAGCTAAACGCCTTGATTCTTGTTACGTCCCTTCAGCAATATTCTCGCAGAGCTCGGTAGGGGCGGCGAAATGTCAATAGCCTACTAGCGGCAAATATGTAGATCCACCACTGTTTGTCGGCTCAATTTTTTATATGAGCTCTAAAGCGGATTTTCTCTTTTATGTTTTCTTTGAATGATTTGTACGAACGATATAAGTAGGTACTTCGAGAGGAGTGGGTGCGTTTGATGTAATTATTGTATTTGTATTGTAAAACTTCCAAATAAATACGTTTATGTATATTTCCACGTGCCAAAATCCAAAACTTCATAACAATTTTTCCAGATCCAATTGAAATTTACTAAACAGATACTGAGCTATAACTATGCAAACCCAAATATGCTATAACTAATAAAACTTCTAACATAAAATTCCAAGCTTGTTTTCCCACCTCTTTACTCATTTAAGATTACCCAATTTTCACAAATTAATTGCGCCACAACATTTTATTATTCGTCAATATCGTCTAGTCCATTAATGCAACTCAACGTCGCAACCTACACGATTTCGCCCAATCAAAAGCATATTTCAGTCATTTTGCCAAAACGAAATTATTTCACAAAACGCACTTATCCCCAAATGTGATCTTTATTGCATTTAGTTATACCCATAAACATTTACTCGGGCGAATAAACGTCGTCGTCTTGATCCTAGGTAAACTTTCCCATCGTAAAATATTTTGCGTTTAATAATAATAAATTTGATAGCCAAAAGGACTGAGTACACTTCATACTCTCTAGTATAGTCATCCGTCGTAAAACCTCATTACATCAAATGACCGCAAATGAGAGAGGTGGAGTAGTCTCGTCGTTTTTTTTACCGAGTGAGTGCGTTCCAACCTAACCCAACAGTGGGTTGAACAAAAAAGGATTATGCTGAGCTCTAGATAGAGAAGTAAGTCCTTACGTAACTTGACTTGTGCTGCCCATCTTGTTTGAACGTTTTTATGATAAATGCTCGGTATGTCCCTCCGCTCCCAAGTGGCAATCATACTTTTGAATATTTTTCGTTTACTCTACCGTTTATTAAAATATAATTGGCGGTTATAAAATCGAAATTTCTGGAATTTGTTTTTTACGTGATATAGTATACTGACAGCATCATAAGGCGACCGCCTTCGTCAAGGGTTGAAATTCCAAACCGTTAAATTTTTGCCTATATTTTGGTCTAATGTATATGTACACTTGAGCACTTGTTGTGTGAATTGAAAATTTGTCCCATTCCCAAATTTCCGTGAAAGGGTAATATTAAGATGCTTATGTACGTATACATAAAAGCGCGCCTAGATCGCGCTTTTACGACAATTCATATTTTATTTGGTACCCGCTTTAGAAGGAACCTTTCTTAACCCATTAGTGCCCAGAACTTTTTTTTTCGAATTTTAACTTGAAAATTGGAACATATGGTCCCTTAACCAACAGAAACAATATTTGTTCCACAAGATTAAATTTTTTTTTCTTTAAGGTGGTGTTTTGAGGTGGCAACTTTAGTTGCCAGTGGGCACTTATCACTACAAAAATAAAAGAAACATCATTTTTGTTAATCATTTTTCACAAATTTATTTGGAATGGAATTCTTCGAAACATTTGTCTGGGTGAAGAGAAACAGTACATTTTTTACAAACAAATGTTGTTCGCCGTCCGCATTGCTTACATCGACAGTATTTTGATGGTCCTTTGGCTATGATGTGATCCTTTTTGTCGACTCTAAGGTGATTGAGTAAGGTATTTTCGGATGCAGATGATGGTCCTGGCTTGTTTGATGGCGTTCCGTACGACTTTAACAAATACATAGAACATTGCCTTCTAAACTCTAGATGGGTAATCGCGTGACCCATCTTTCGATAAAGCAACCATCCTTGCACGCAGCATATATCCACAGCCCATGCAAAAAATGGCCACCACCACTTTTTATTCCTAATAGTTGTGCGATAATTGCCCAAAAATTGGTCACACAAGTCAACTCCGCCCATATATTTGTTATAGCAGGTAACTGGAAAAGGGATGTCGACATCGATACGCGTTTTCTGCTGTCGGGAATATCGAGAAATCTTTCGAATGGGTTCTAGGGCTACGCAGTTAGTAAGAACAGTCACAACTGCGTTGTCTACCCATCTTACGGCCAGAAGATTTTCGGTAGCGGTCATCTCGAATGCTCCCCTAGGCGCTTTGGAAAATTCTTTTTTATTGGTAAGCTTCATTTCCTTGGTAACCCTATTCTCCCGAAGAGTCCCAGTACCGCCAATACCTTGTTTCTGCAGCTCTTCAAGCAAGGAAACACTTGTGAACAAGTTGTCGAAGAACAATTGGGTTCCAGATGGAAGTTTGCAATAGGAAACTAAGCCCAACACCACATCTCCGCCTTGCCCCAAACCGTTAGTGGCTATTTTTGTAGAGGCCCCACAGTAAGGCTCAGCATGAAGCATATAGCCGTTGTGATCCGTGAGGCACCACAGTTTGAAGCCGAACCGTATTGGTTTCCCTCTGATAAACTGCTTGGATCCATGCTTTCCATAATATAGAATCATACTTTCATCGACACTCAATTGTCCGCTATGCGAAATGTTTTTAAAATTCTTGTTAAGAGCATCAAATAATTGCCGTACTTTATACATTCGATCATTAGGATCTATGTTCGTGTTGTCAGCACAATGTAAGTACTTTAAAATATCTTCAAAATGATTTCGCCTCATAGAATTGGAAACAATAGGACAGACACAATCCTCATCGGTTTTCCAGTACATACGCTTCGAAGGAAGTGTATGATAACCACTAAAAAGCAGTATTCCAATGAAAACTTTAAAATTTTCATTGTTGAGCGAAAAAGTATGGTTTCCTTTTTGCTGGGCGTATATGTTGGTTTGAGCCACTATGATTTCAATCAAATCCTCGCTAAGAAAATAAAGAAACGCGTCCACTGGATGTTTGATTTGCTCTTGATGTTCTCCTGGAGCTTCGGAGTTGGCTTCAAACGATGGTATGGTGAATGTGGGTGAACTTTTAGTCCACTTCAACTTACGGACCCGCTGCTTTTTTGTCTTCGGCTGAACTTCACTAACATTTTCTTCTTCACGAACGGTAGCTAATTCCACATTGGTGCTTAAGATTCTTCGTGGTAGCCTAGCCAGATTTCCCAATACTTCGTCAATACTCCGGTATCAGAAGCCTCTAATTCATTCAGAATTTCATCAAGCGTCAAACCAGCTCGTCTGCGTGACCTAAAGTTAACATTTTTTAATAAATTGTAACGAACGAGGAACACTTAACACCAATTTTGTACAGTTGGTAATATTT
Organism: Microchrysa polita; assembly: GCA_949715475.1. Lineage (NCBI taxonomy): Eukaryota > Metazoa > Arthropoda > Insecta > Diptera > Stratiomyidae > Microchrysa > Microchrysa polita. The sequence goes on from OX454419.1 coordinate 14,405,346, forward strand.
ATGTGCTCTATTACTTTACTTGTGTGTATACCAACAACTCCACAAACGCAAGTAAGAAGAAAAACGAGGAAAATCACTAGTAACATAATATGCACGGTATGTGCCCACTGGCAACTAAAGTTACCACTGACATTTGACAATCTACTGCAGCGGCCCTGTAATTTTTTTTAATAAATAAATCATTTCAACACACACTCACATTACACTTAATACTAAAACACCATAGATCACATAAATATTACCAACTGGACTTTTTCAACTTACATTTTTGCACAACTACCTCCGCCGAAATTCGTTTAAAAAATGTCTATCAAAATCAATCAGTTACTTCGCCTGCACGAAATGTGCAAACATAACGGAATAAGTTAAACTAGATCAAACAAGTTGTCATCTCTTCGGTACTATAGAGAAATAATCATATTTTCGTGTTTTTTTTAAATTATAGTACAAAATATAGTGCAGGGTCAGCTGGCAACTTAAGTTGCCACTGGGCACTAATGGGTTAATTCATTTCGTTCTCGGGAAATATTATTCAAAAAATTCAAACCCTTTTCGCGGGAGAAGCGTGCTTTGTTTGAGTTACGACACGGGCGAACGGGTGAACATTGTAAAGAGTATTCATGCAAGCATGATTTTTACATGCATAATATGCAGGAATTCATTAGACATATGTAGGTACGTGACCTTCTCTTTTGATGCAAATGCTTTTCTCTATGACCTATTGCTGGAGGTCGTAAAGTAATCCTTTTACATTTTTCTAGAGTAAAAAGAAACATCGCGTACACATCGTTATATTTCTTATTTTGCGCACTTGTCCTTTGAACGTGCATCTCATTTGCCGTGTGATCTACTTTTTTATGATAGGTACATATAATTTTCCAAATGAAATCGAAAGGAGAAAATACGTACGCAGTGATGGTATTGCATGTTCGCCACAGTATGATTTGTGGAAAATCGACTTCAATCTGTCCGGGGCCCACCAAATATTATAGGGGGTGAACTTGGTCTAATGTTAATTGCCCATATACATACTAATCACCAGTGGCGTAACGCACGGTGTTCCATGCGTTCGGTCGAACACGGGCCCCCGCCACCAGGGGCCCCCTAGCGTAGTGACGATAATTGGGAGATTTTGGACTGCGATTTAAAATAAGTTTATGATTTTGGGTCCATTGAAGCTAGGGGATGAACAAGTTAGAAGTGCTCTTTGGCGGAACGCTTTTCTTTACTTGAAGAAGTTTGAAGCTTTTGACTGTAGCGCTGAAGAACTACACACTACATTCGGGAGAAAAAAAATCAGATTCGCTAATGCTAAATTAATTGCCTGATTTCCCTCTCATACCGCAAAATTCGATTTTTTCCGCTTTCAAATTTTTGTTATTTTGTCTTAGTAGCCCCAGTTCTCCACCCTCTAAATATTTTTATAAATACAGCGTTGAAAATTATAAGTACAAACAAACATTTTTAAGTCGAAACATCCATAAGTGCCATTATTCCTTAACTGGTACGAATTTAGGGTTTGACTGGCGTTCCGTCAATTTTTGATATAAAATGCAATCTCTAACTCGAAAACCTCTTTAACTCAAGCAATATTTTATAATTCTTCAATTCTATTTCTTAAAGGTTTACTTACCCTACATCGAAATAAGTTCCATTTCACGCTATTGCTTAAAAAAATTCAAATATATATTTCAAGATAACTGGAGAGAAGAGTAAAGGTAAGGAATGCAAAAACAAAAAGGCTCAACTGAGAGTAAGGCTCCAGAATTCAATGTCTCGATATTCCGAACGGAAGAGGCTTCGATATTCATAAGGTCTTTAAAGTCCCCTCGCAGCCGTTCCTATAATTGTTTACTACAGATTAATTTAAAAGTTTTCTTAGGCTTCGTTTTAAGCCGATTTTCTAGCAGATCTTTTATGAGTATGACCAACATATTCTTCAAAGTACTACTAGATAGACTACAACGTCCGTCGGTTAAAAATTCGTTTTGATACGGAAATCGCATCATATCTCTGGGGTCATGTGCGAAACCTGTAGGTACATATATGACACCACACATGATGAGCATAATTATTAGTACCATTATTTGTTTTTTTTTTATAAAGTTGTTAGATACTAAATTCTTATTTTCCCTTACTCTGGAACATTTTTTTCTCGCAAGTCGTAATTCGAGTTAGGAAGGTTTGACTGTATTTTTTCGCAACGAAAGTGTGGGGCACTTTGCCTGATTGATTGCAATTCACATATATTTAAAAATACATGTAACGTTTACAGTATGTAGAGGCCATCTACCCCACAAATGGCTCATTTATTCATTTATTATTATTTTATTAGTGTGTAAGTGTGATTTCACTTATTTGCGAACACAAATCTTAGACGTCGATTTTGATAAGTAAAGCCCCGGATAGAGTTCGAGCGGAATGAAAATGAAACGGTAATGAACCGGCATAAAAACCGTGGTGAATTTAAAATTTTAGCTTCAAAAATTGCTACAAAGGCGTTTTACGTCCTAAATCATCTTAAAAATAACTAAAAAAAATAATTTCCCCCTTGTCCGAATGCATTTTCAACGTGAAAATGAGTCGACTCTGTAGCATATTCTCCGTCGGGCGTGGTGAGTTTTGCAAACGTCAAACCGATTCACTGTCCACGACGAGTTCATCGTGGAAACTATCTAATGACCGGGGAATCGAAAAATAACACATAAAAGGGCAGAGACAAATTGTGAAACCATTCTCGGATTTTAGTTTATGGAATTCCCCAGCATTTACCACATATTCCACGACAGTAAGTATACATTTTCAGTGATAAAATCGCGGCGGACAAAAATTTCATTTTCATTCCGCCCGAGGTCTATCCAGGCCTTTAGATAGCACTTCTTGTTGCAAAAAAAAACATTTAGTCATGCATCGAATGGTATACAATTTTGATGAATTCTACTGTACTGTCAAACTGTGTAATTTGTCACAATCACCATCATTGGTTGACATTTTAAAAATTCAATTCACAAGATTGTATAACCCTGAAGATGGGCTCAACAGCCCGAAATATATAGGTTAATGTGAATTAAAAATTAGCGTTTTGATTTCGGCATCACTGGAGGCAATACAACAAAAACACCCTCTAAAAATTAGGAATTAGTTTTTGCTGTCAAGTATGAATAGCACCAGACCCTAATAGCCTAGCAAACAAATCCTGAAAAAAATAGTCGGTTCAACAATTACATTGCGTGGGGCCCCCCTTTTGATCTCGAACACAGGATACATATTTCAGAAACGTTACGCCACTGCTTGAATTTCGCCTAATTAATGGCTTTAACGTCAAGCTCGAGACAAACAAATAGCCAAACAACAAAATGTTTTTCCCACATTTAAAACAAATTATCGCTCGACCGGTGAGGAGAACCCCTATCGCTTCAACACATAGTCCCAGAGTCACCCATCGTGATAAAGCCGAAATTGTGTTGAAAGACATTTCGAAATATTTGGATACATCATTTTCTGATTGCAGACAGGATAATATGTTCCTTCAGCTAGTCCGCCACGAACAAGCAGGGCAGGCTAATTAATGTTTGTCGTAAATCAGTCTACCGGACCATTTTGAATTAACTGTACGTTGCAGGCACTGTCAGGGTGTTGTTTTGAACCCTTAGATGGTAGAAGTGCGGTTATACTGATTGTCTGAACTTCTACGTACGTAGGCTATACTTTTCTCATTTGCTCACTGAGACGCTGTACAGTAAAACACGGATAAGTGCACATCGATAATGCATAATACGCATACCTAAGTGCACGAACAAACCTTGCATTATCCATGAGCACTTATCGCGTGTTTTACTGCATATCCAATTAGAGTGGCGTGTTGGTTAATGCATTTCGGCTTTGTTAGACGTCGCATCATCCATTACTTATTTAGTAAAATCATTTGTTAATTTGTGAAAATAACATAATGAGATGAGAGCAGTAATTGATTAAAGAGATTTCTGTCAGCATGTTTTCAACAACAACAGACCATGTGGCATGGGCGTAGCCAGAGGGGGGCAGGGAGGGGCGGTTGTCCCCCCTGACCGATGATTATCGTAAAAAAAATTCTTACCGACAAAAATCGCTGGACTTTACAATACTTGAAAGCGTAAAAATGCGAGTTTGATTCCAGGCACTACGCAAAATTTTCTGCTGCTTAGACTGTAGTGTAGAAAACTAAAATATTTGTAGTTTTCTGGCTCTTAATATTTGGAGCTGGGATACGCACATGTGGGCATCATGAATCGATAACGTAATTAGATCAGAAATAGAAATCTTTCCCTTAAGGAGGTTCTCTTTTTATTTTGCGAGAATCCCATATTTTCATTTCATGGCTTCTGGGCTGCAGAACACAATTTTAACTGTCACACGAAGGTCTCTCCGCGAAGGTAGTGGAATTTAACTTCATTCCATCTGAAAGGGATTTTAGTGACAAAAGTGTAAAGAATTTCCGTGTCTTTCAAGTTATTTGATCAAGATTCATTTTGTAGCTAAATTTAGCCGCAGTTAATATTTTGTTAAATTTGGACGAAATCTTATCAAAGCCTTAAACCGTATTTCTATCCAAAAACTCCAAGAAGTTTTCCTTTAGGGGAAAAATCTTAGATCATACATCAGCCGTTATCTTGTCACTCCAGAAGCCCAAAAATCCTTTCAAACCGATTACATATAGTACCCCAAATGTCGACTTTCGAACGGCAACCATAATGCCTATTCTCAGTTTCCTTATAATTGAAATAGATTAGGCGCATCAGCTGCAGCGATTCTGAGACAGATCGATCAAAGGATAATGTATACCAAATTTGGTGAAAATCGAACTACGGGAAGGGCGATTTTAAGCGTTAAACGTTTTCGTTACAATTTTTCTTGACGCTTTTTCACGGAACGCCACCCAGTATTTCTCAGGTAGCCTCCGCAAAGACATATACATGTCAAAAAGATTTATAAATTTTGGTCAGAAGAAAAACAGTGACAGGCGACACAAACTGATCTCTTGGTCTATTTCTTTTAAATCGCAAGTGGAACATGCAGTCCGAAGACAAAAATAGCGCTGAATATAGACGAGCTACGGTCTAAAAATTGGAAATTGGAGGCCAGTTGAAAGTAATCATAATTACCAGTAAAAGTCTAAACACGTGCAGGGCCAATTTTTCGTTTTCGTTGTATAAAATAATTCTCGACTGTCCTTTCTTAACATTTGACTCCAAAATTTGCCTAACAATATTTTCGCGATCGAAAATTTCAACTCCTAAGAAATTCATGATATTGAAAAAATTTCGGGCTTGCCCCCCTCTGACCGAAATCCTGGCTACGCCCATGCCATGTGGTGCAAATAGGAGACTGTGAATTTGTTTAGCAAAATCGTTTGCAAAATAGTAGTCGGTACCTACGTGTAGTAGTAGAATACCATGATGTTTGACGTATTTCATAAAATTCCCCATATGATTGTGCTCTAGAATAACTCGAAATGTAAAGGTCTCCTCCAAAAGAATGTTTAAATTTACAACTCGAATTTAAAAAAAATGTAACCCTACTTAACCTGCTCGATTATTTTCAATAATCGATTATAAGATTAATCGATTATTAAAATTTAACCCTTTCATGCCCAAATTATGGATTTTAAGCGTAGAATTTTTCTAACAACATTTTGTCGTTCAGTAGGCATCTTTTATGATATTTTCATGAAAAAAAAAATTTTAAGCGCTATAGGTAACAAATTAGAGCATGATGCCATATGGCATCATTGGGACTGAAAGGGCACTAGCAAGTTCCGTGTGAAAAATGAGATATTTTGTCGGCGAAACTCCTTCATGAGATTTTTTTTTGCAGAATGGTTGGTGACGACCCCCAGATTATGGGGAAAAAAAGTCCGAACCGATTGGGGGTCCGCAACCTTAAAAAAGGGGGAAAGGGGGAAATTGGGGTCATTTTTCGGTTTTTTGCGAGTATTTCAAAAACGACAAAAGATATAGAAAAATAGTCTGAGAACGAAAAAAACTACATAAAATTATCTTTGCAATGATATATAACACATTAGAGATTTATTCAATCATTCAGCGCTAGCCTAAAAATAAATTAGAACTTTTTAATTTTATACCTTTTTTAAAAGCCCCATAACTCTTGAAAGAATGTTAGTTCAGCCGTAAAATTTCGTACAAGTATTCTAAATAAGTTCAATACTATTTTGGGAGAAGCATTGAGTGGCTCCGATCAACGACCCCCATTATCCCCCCATTTGAATTTGGCGAAAGGAAATGTCCATAACTCCCCCCAAAATTAGACCAGAGTGCTAAATTTTGGTTTATTGCGATTGGAGCTCATAATCACCCCACCCACCAAAAATTAGCTCATTCGGATAAAAACTAAGGGTGCCTTCCATACAGCAAGCAACTAGCATTTATATGAATATGGGACTTGCTGATATGCCTTTCACGCCCAATGATGCCATATGGCATCATGCTCATGCAAAACCACTTTATAGGCTTTTCCTAAAAAAAAAATCGAAAAATCTTTTGATTTGCTCTTACAACAACTTCTTTACAAAATAAAACCATTAAAATGATTTGCATAAAATGATTATTATCAGGAAATATGGGGAAATGGATAAATCAGTTTTTCGGCTTTACGACAATCTTCAAACCTTTTCTAAAATTTCATTAAAAATAACATCCCAAAACCAAAAATTTCACGCTGGAAAAAATCAACTAGGTATTACACTATTGGGAGAGTCTAATATCACACAAAAAGTTAAAATTAATTTCTTACATTTTCTATGAAAAATCATTAAATTTCATGATGCCATATGGCATCATTGGGAGCGAAAGGGTTAACGCCAAAGTCGGAAACGAAAGCTGGCATAGGGAAAGTACTGGAGGTCACATCCTCCACGATGAAAGCAATAACAACAGTCAGCGACTTATGGACTTCGCAAGCGGCAGAAATCTGACCATAAGCTCTACATGTTTCTCTCATTGACGAATCCATAAGCAGACCTGGAAGTCTCCAGATGAATGCAAAGTGAACCAAATCGACCACGTACTGATCAGCAAGAAATGGGCTTCTAATGTCTGCGACTCCGATCACGAAGACGAAGACGACATACAGGTGCACAATTTCCTCGGAGCACCTCGGAGAATCAACCCTACCAAGATCTTCGAGGTGGACAATTTGATTCAGGATGCCACTGCGGCTTCGTATACTACAGCCACAGATCAGATAGCTTCCTGTATGTACACGTTACATACAGCACACACTCAAAGGTAAAATGTTGTTCAGTACACTGTAACAAAAGTGGTGTTAATAAAACCCCAATCCGGTGTTCCATGGAGTCCGCCCTCGACTGGTGTCTATTTTATTTCAAAAGATCGGTGTATAATAATTACCTCAGAAAGGAAATATTTGATTATTCGAAAAAATACCGGCCGTGTTTTTTTACATCGGGGGCAGGTTTGCTAACCCAGACGCGAAAAAAAAAACTATCGAGGGTAGCATCCAGGTTAAATTTCAAATTGTCACGTAGGCATTGCCATTAATTTCAAAACATTGCTCAATAATATTAAAGCCCCGTTTTCACTTTACAAACGCAAAAGTTGACGGGCCGGTTTCTCGTAGATATTTATCAACCACTTTAAGCTATCAATTCTTTAAAGCGTTGTTAAGTTATCAAATCGTTAAAGCATGTATAATTTATAATGTGCGTTTCCTCAAAGTCTCGTTAATTTTATCCTAAAAGTATGCAAAACGCACATTAATATAATTGCTTAATTCGTAAAATAAAATGTAAAACTATCTTTCATTTGTGTAATTCTAGGCTGGCAATACTTATAGCATATGGAAACGCGTTCATAGTTCAGAAACGATAAGTAAGCGCTGGTCCAATGTAACTTATATGAAACAAACGTAAAACTTTATTCGTCGTTTGTCGTTATTCTTGTGCTGAGTGAGTGAATCGAAGTGTAAACCTTAAATTTAACAAAAGGTCGAAGTTATACTGTGCGTGAGGAGCAACATAAGATTTTACATTGGAATTGTTCTGAAGAAATGGGAGAAAAATAGGTTTAATGTTTTTTTTTCGTTAGTGTCATCTTAGATTAGAGACCAGAAAATGTGATAGATAGATACGTCGCCAATACGATCAAACTATGCTTCATTTCACTGCTAAGGCACCTAATCCCACACATAAGAGGGAGTGCTCAGAGGAGTTCAACAGAATAGCGTCTTTCACTGCAGGAGACGTTATTCCTACTGTCACACATCCTAAAATCCTTGGGGTTAACTTAGACACCATGATGAAGTCGAATCGACACGTCGACGTTGTTATTAACAAAATCCACAGTCGAAATAACGTTCTAACTGGCACTAGCCAGCAGTTCCTGGGGTAAGGATATAGAAACCATGCTGGCGACATAAAGCGATTGATCGCTTGCTTGATCGATTGCACGTTGTATTCATCGATTTAAAGAAGGCATTCGATGGCCGATATGCAATTTTATTCCAAACTAAAGTAAATACGAATAGGAATTAAACAAATGCATTAATTAAGTATATTTACCTCCGGCAACACAAACAATGAGAAATGAATACGTTATTGTGACGTCGGGGTGAGATTTCGAAGACAATTAGCTTTGATCTGGTATTGCCACACGAGCGGACAAGTTTTAAAACTTTTCCAAAAACCAGGTGCGTGTCTCGTCTAAACGATAAGACTTAACCAGCCCATGGGTACTGAATAGCGAAACTTTAAATGTCAAGACATTGTGTAAGCGAGATGTCGACTTAAAGCAATCTTGACAAGATAGTTAGCTATCGCGGTTGTTAATTGTGTAATTTTTTTTAATGAAAACATATTTTTATGTAGGAATCATAATTTTGTTAGAATAAGAATTCGACGAACAACATAGAAAATAAAAATAATTGGGATTGCATACATTTAGGCGAGTTTTGGAAAGCTCATTAAATCTGGATAGCAATATAATTTCTAACCTGAATAAAGTCACAGGTTAGCGTTTGTATGAAAATTACCCCGGATAGTGTAGGTTAGCTAATTAAAAAACACGGCCATTATTAACATTGTGATTTGCTGTCAACAGCTTTACGAACTACAAATTTTGTCATACACTGCGCATTCGGCTTACTGTTAAAATATATTTTTTTTAAATGTCCATTGACCCTTATTTCGAAGAGCGTTCATCAACGGCATTTTTTGGCTCCTTTAGCCTATATTTGGAACCGCAGAAAGTAGACATTATTTTTTATAGCGAATTTTCGCTATAAGTTACCCTTACAAAACATTTCCGAAAATCGAATTTTTAAATCACATTTTCAGGCCTTGTGCATCTTGGGATGAGAGCTTTACGGGCTATAATTTCTCATGTGATTTTCAGCAAAAAAATTCTTAGCCCTTTGGCTTCTATAGTTATTTGAATATTTGAACATTTTCTCACACAACTTAGACGTCAATATCTCCAAAACTAGACAAAGCTAAATTTTGTGATCCGACCGAAAAGCAAATTATATTTAATATTATTATTATATTTTATGTTCCCAAGTAAGCATTTACCTTATTTTATCCTATCTCCATTATTATACCCTTCACTATGTGAAAAGGTATATTAACTTTGTCATAAAGTTTGCAAAGCACAGAAGGAAACACCTTAGACTATATAAAGTATATATGTATATTATTGATCAGTGCGATGAGAGAAATCGATTGAGCTATGTCCGTCCGTCTGTCTGTCTGTCCGTATGTTTCAATACAAACTAGTCCCTCAGTTTTGAAGCTATCGGACTGAAATTTTATATACAAGTTTCTTGTAAGTGTACGCTGTATATATGTCGGAACTAATTGAATCGGACCATGTCGTCATGGGGCTGCCATAGAAACCCAAAATCCAAAATTAGGTACTTCTAAGAAAAAGTTTTTTCTTTATTAAGTAATTTCAACCAAACTTTACCCAAATGTCTTCATAGTAAAGCCCCAAAACATATTTAGGAACAGATGAAATCGGAGCACTACGTCATAGGGCTGTCATACAAACAAACCTCTAAAAATTAGGTTCTTCTAAGAAATTTTTCTATCTTTATGAACCAATCATAACCAAACTTTACCCAAGTGTGTTCCTAGCAAATCCTCAAAACATATCCAGGAACGGATGGAATCGGAACACTACATCAGAAGGCTGTCATATAAACCAACCTCTGAAAATTAGGTTTTTCTAAGAAAACTTTTTTCTCAACCAAACTTCGCCCAAATGTGTTTCTAGTAAAGCCTCATAACATAACTAGGAATGAATGGAATCGTAATATTACGTCATAGGGCTGTTATACAAACCAACCCCCAAATATTAGGTCCTTGTGAGAAAAACTTTTTTTTTCTTTTTGAATCTTAACTAACATTCATCCCAAAGTATTCCTGGATTAGCCTGAACGCATCCAGGAACAGATGGAATCCGAACACGTAATAGGACTGTGGTAAAAATTGTTAACACAAAAGAAGCTTAAGTTTCATTCAAATGTGACGGGTATTAACATTTCGGCCGCGCCCGAAATTAGCCTTGTTGGCTATAATAAACATTTTGCTATTCTAGTTAGTCTAGTTTTGGAGAGATTCAGGTTTCGTCAAGTGGATCGTTCTACATGCAATAGCAGCCGCGGTAAATGCACGGTATTTTGATCATCGTTTATCTTGAGTATTTAGTTTTTGACAAAATGGCGCCATATTTATGTGAAGAAGTGATTGCACAAATTTCGAAAGAAGATTTCTCAGACGAAAACTTGTGTTTTATTTTTTTCTTAAAATAAAATGTTCTTACGTTACTTTTTCATGAATATTAAATCATAGAAAGACCTCATGTCAATATTTATATGTAAGGGGCGATTCAGACTATCGACAGGATTTACTAAATCCTAGATTTAGTTGACAGTTGTACCATATTGTACTGCAATTTGAATAATGTAAGTACATTCTACGATGTATTTTGAATTTAATGACACATGATTTAATCTAGTAGGCGGGTGTTGACTCGATTAATTTAGTGGTTTTAGGGCCGGATGTACAATCATGGTTTAACTCCCCGTTTAGTTAACTGTAGTTTAATTTTAAACTCCGTTTAACTAACTGGGGAAAAATACACTACGCAATAATTAAAATTCCTGGCTAAGCAGCAACTCATATTTTTTAAAAATTAGTAGTTTCCATTAGCCCCTGTATATTTCCGGATAATAGCTATTAAAATGTTTGATTTTAAAATGAAATGAGCCAGATGAAAATTCATGGTTTAACTAAAGATTGTCAGTTTAACTAAACTCCGTTTAAGGAAATTGACAAACAGTTAAACTGTCGTTTAAACTGCAGTTCAACGTGAAAAATTAAACGGTCGTCGTTGGCCGTTTAACTAATGATTTTTAGCCCAAGAAAAATAAACCGAAATAACGCCATCGGGCAATAAAGATAATGCATTTCTGAATTTTCGCTGGGGATGGCCCTCTGATTTTAGAAACAAATTCTGACCGGCAGGGGGCCCGCAATATGAGGGGAAAATGTAGAAAGGTGGAATTTTGTCAGTTTTGGATTGTTTCAAAATCGGTAGCTACCGCAAAGTAGTCTAAAAACTAAATAATCTACATAAAACTTTCTTTGCATTGAGATGTATTATATGCTCCACACCTTTTCTTTGAAAGTTAGGTTCCCAGGGGTGTCAAACTTATTTTTACGAGGTTTACACTATTGACAAAACATTCTTCATGCAGGAGAAAACATTAATTGTTTCATGTTTTCATTATTTTTACCGCAAATGAGAAGCATTTTTGACGATGCAAACATTCACTGTTACTTGGACATCATGTAATGGCCCGATCTAGGTACATATCAGTCAATTTTCAATGTCCCTCTCCTTCGTAAATATTCATTATAGCAAATTTTAAATTATTGATATTTGTAAAAGTCGACAAATTCCAAACTTGACAGGATGTAGTAACATTTTTATAAGGCTTTCCAATATAACAATTTGCGGCGATATAGTGCGGCGATATAGTAATAAATTAACATTGATATGTTTTCTATACTTAACCGCATTACGGGAGCTTATAACTCTATAAGGGGCTGATTCAACCCAAGTTGAATTAGTTTATTGAATAGAGAAATAGAAAGCAAGAACCCGACCTAATCCATCGCACTTTCTTTAGGTTTATCTGTACAGTTGGTAGTAGCATATCAAAAATCGGCAGAACAACTGGAATCCAGCTTCGATCTATGAGCTTTATCGAACGTTTAACTTTATTCATACAAAACATTTCATTAAAGTTTGTAAAAATTGTTGGTACAGTAAGGCACGGGCAAGCCTGTGCTTGAAAGGGCGCCAATATACTTGCCACCAATATCACCTCAATCAAACTAAGGTACCTTTCATAAAAAATGACGCTCACGACATTATATTCTACAGTACGGGTAGATTAATAAAACGCACTGAAAGAACCTTTGATGGGTCATTTTGTAGAGGGGGCATCCTTATCCATTTTGGTCGAGCCGTCAAATCAAACTCTTTGTCCTAGTTCAAAGAAAAGAAAATGCAGCAGAAAAGTGTGCATAATTCACCAATTTCAATGTTATTGGGACTTTGCATGACTAGAAGCGAGTTAATAATTGCTGTCGAAACAAGTCATAATTTAAAAACAAAATCAACCTAAAAACGACTATTTCATACTGAGATTGCTTCTAATTCAAATCCCAAGCAGAAAATATTTGTATTTTGCTCTGCCTATTAATTTGTATTGTTTCGTATACAAGTTTCCATAGGAATATCGGTTGTTTACAATTGAGCGAGCTGATTGTTCAACCAATCAGGAATTACCTCGCTCACCGAAATCGTTAAACTGCGTTTAACTTGTGTGTGCTGACTGCTGATTGGTTAAACAATTTTAAACTGCTGTTAACTTCCATGGTAACCTTTATTGTTTACGATTGAGCGAGTTCTATTTTGAAAATTTCAACGCTTACTGCCATTTAGCTCATGAAATAATAAAAAAGAAGGTAGCGCGGACATTTTTCGATTCGTTTTGTGTTCGTGAACTTGTGAAATTGTGACCAAATAATTTCACAAGTGTCTATTTCCATTAATATTTTTAATTTACGTGACGCAGATTTAAAATTTTCATAAGTGATTTTGATGCTGAAGACGTTTCAAATGTCCCCACCTATACACCGCGTTATCATGTTTACGTGATTCGTGATGTAGCTGACAACCAATTTACGTTACAGTCGAACTTCTCATAGACGAACACCGCATTCGGTGATGGAATGGTAAATAAACTTTGACATGAAGTTTATAACGCATTGAAGGAAGCATCTCACACTATCTAAAATATGTAAAAAAATAAAATATGATCAGTAGACGAGAGGACTGGAATGGGCGATGTCCGTATGCGACGCTTTTCACTCGTTCAATTTTAGCTATGTAGAAACCAAGTTATATAAGAACAGACGGAAAAGAAAGGAAGAGCTGAAATTGAAACCGCACCAAACCATAAAAATGATGTACAGGAACGGACCAATTTGGAACACAAGCTATAGTGAAGCCAGAAAGAAAGTGAAGTGTATCCAAGTGTGTATGATTATTACATGCTATGATTATTACATTTTCTTCAATTGACCTTGAAATGTTTTTTTTAAGTACAATTCTTCAACACCAAATTCTAAAAGTAAGCTTGTTGCCAGCTCGTTTAGTGAGAAAAATGTTGCATTCGTTTCTGGCCATGGGAGTGTCAGGCCCTTAAACTTCGTTTTCCTTGCATGATATGTAAGAAAACGTTGGGGAAAATAAAAATTAGGAGAAATGTTCGGGTGGTAGATGTGTCCGTTTAGGCAAGTTCGACTGTATTAGTACACATGTTTCCATAGAAACCTTTGTTGTTTACAATTGAGAGAAATTTAGTTAAACGACTGTTTTTTTTAATAAATAGAGACTCACACTGTTTACAAGTTTGATTAAAATCTAAATTTGATTAACAGTTGTCCCATATTGTAATGCAACTTTAATAATTCAAGTGTATTCTTCAATACATTTTGAATTTAGTGACATATGATTCAAACCCATTTACTACGGTTTTTACTGATCTAATTTAGACCAAATATGATATTAATATAGTGTGAACCAGCTATAAGGATAATTCGTAGTTTAAACGGCAGTTTAACTTGTTGTACACATTTTTTAGCCATCGACGGTTTAACTGACAACCATTAGTTAAACCATGATTGTACATCCGGCCCTTAGTAAATCCTGTCCATATAATGTGAGTCCCCTCTAAGAGGGGATTCACATTATGGATAGGATTTACTAAAACCACTAAATTAATCGAGTCAACACCCGCCTACTAGATTAAATCATGTGTCATTAAATTCAAAATACATCGTAGAATGTACTTTGCATTATTCAAATTGCAGTACAATATGGTACAACTGTCAACTAAATCTAGGATTTAGTAAATCCTGTCGATAGTCTGAATCGCCCCTAACGTAAAATAAGTAAATTGTTTTTGTTAATTTTAATTTTAATTTTTCTTGAATTTAAAAGACTATAAAAAAATTCAAATAATTTTAATTTTTTTTAAATAAGGAAAAATACTAAATTTTTTACGGACAAATTGTGACTGTGAAACGCCATTTTCTTTAAAATAATAATCTGTTTTGAAACAATAAAAAATAATTTGAATTAAAATGAAAGAAGTGTTGTATTTCACCCGAAAACGTCTTAAAGTATACAGTATTTTGCAAAACATTTATTGGGGGGTAGATTGCCACCCCACGAATGCACATTATGTCGATCAAAATAATGAAAAAATTTTTTAAATGAATAGCAGGTTAAGAATTTGGGGTATGTCTCGTATACCTTTTTTGCTGGAGATCACAGGAATTATTTTCGGGTGCTTTTATACGATATTTTCCGGACAACCTATATAAACCCCTGGGGGTCTATTTACACTTTTCATCAAATTGTAAAAGTTACAGATTTGCCGTACACCACTTTTTCGTGCATACATGTAACCGTCCTCCAGATATTCACAAAGGCCTGTTTTTGTAGAAGATTGGCTTTGATTCTCCCTTGTACCGCTAGTGCACCTGGTGGTCTCATACAAAAATTCAGCTTTCCCTTATTTTTTTTTCGAAGTGAAATACCCCTGGCTTCTTCTTAATTTAACATTCATATACCCGAATAATATTGAATATGTAATATTTACACATTTCTATCAGAATTTATTATAAGCAACTGTTTTTATTCAAATAAACCACCAGCAATAATGCCACCTAGGATATCCTTAATTTACTAAAAAACCAATCGCTGAAATTAACACAATTTATAAAATGGATTGCATTGCAAATATGTTGACAATGAAATATGCCCGAACAAAACAGGGTTCCATCGGCAGAGGCGTCAAAATTGCCCTCGGGAGACTTGTTCAAAGAGCTTCCTGGCTAAAAAAAAACATAGTCATAGAAAAATTGCTGTTTCGACAGCAAACATCGGTTAATTTAACTACTAGAATAGTTTCAGGACCATTTTTTTTCGGCGAGATGCGATGAACAAAAGAAGTCGTGTGGATTCAATATTTATCGCAGGATATATTTTTGCGGAAAAGGATAATGGTGTGCAATTTATTTCATTCGCTGTTCGGTTTTTATCAATTGTCTGACACTGGATTTTTTTCAGGTTGAGTGTTTGTGTTTTTTTTTTTTTATTGAAAAAACATTTAGGCTCTGATTGGATGAAAAAAGGGTACGAATTTAGTATAGGTCAAGCAACTACAAAACATGGAGGATGAATATTTTTATTTCTTAAAATGGCGGTAAATGGATTTTCCCGAAAGTTTGAGTTAGTGCTTTAGAATTATGTCTCTTATCTTTCAAGAGCAGGTGGCAAAAATTAAACCAGAAATTTATTAACTTAACAAATTAAAATTTCCCTTACCTAGTCATGTACTGTCCATGGTCAAGAAACACCACTATCCCGTTGCGTCGAATCGTTCTTTACCCCGTTCTTGTTCGAATTGGAAAATGCACGTAAATCAGGAAAAACGTTCATTTTTCTCCAATAAATTGGCACGTTTCGCTGACGATACATTCTCGTTCCACATTACCCGCAATAATTCGACCACTCAGTCCTGTTATCGTTACTCCTTTCATAAGTTATGGTTTTCGGTTTCATGCTGAAACAATACACCACCATCCACCATATATTGTGCGGAAACAGCAGGACATTATTTTCCACCTCACATTTGCACGATAACCATACGTTCGCCGACGGCGACGACGGTGTATCATAACAGCACACAGGGAACAATAAACAGAACAAGCAGGGTCGTCCTTTGGCCTAGACCAAATGAGCCAGGACATGGTGATATTGAATTCCCTAGGTGGAACCGTAATTTATGTTATTCTATTGTGCACAGAGATATCACATATATGGCGAAGTACCATTGAACGTACTATACCGTAGGGACTAATGGGTGATAACGAAAGGTCAAGTTCATTGGGGTGGTGGAGGACGAAGGGAATAAAATGAATGGTCTATGATTAACCGTGTCTAGGTGCTTATTATTGTTGTAATTTTTTTCTAAGAATCATATCGACTTCTGCTTTACTTAGTGGGTATTCGTCACAAAAAAACTCCAGATAAGAGTATCCTTCATCCATGTTAGTGACGTCGTCATGAGGTTCTGATCAAGTGTACTTCCTAATATTCTCAGATATTTTTGCAGGATTTAGTCAGAATTGAATAAATTAAATCCATATAAGATCGGAATATGAATGACCCCAAGTGAATGAAGATTTTTTTTTTATTTTTTGAAAAGGGTTCCTTGCCTTTTGATATTTTCTGTCATGTTGAAATAGACGAGGGTAACTTTACATGTAGGTACAATAAGTACGCACAGAACATGGACTACTGATATGGACAATTTTGGTGTCCAGCATCTGGAGTAGACATGTCTGGATTTTTGGAAATTTAACTTTTGTAGCAAATTGTCTTTAAAAAAAGTTTGGAGAACGGAGAAAAGAACGGAGAAAAGAACGGAGAAAAGCGAGTTAGCAAAAAATAAGGCCAACTATTTGGGAATACATTTCTACAACGAAAATACACAAAAATTACTGTCAGTCAACACGAAATTCCATAACTATGAGTCATTTTTGATATAATTAAGTAGCCAAAGGGAATTACAATAAATATTAAAAACAAAACACTTACCTAAACATTCGCATAAATGTCACATCTGTCCATTTCAATTGAATGTCAATTCATTTATCACTATAAAAACAGAACCACACTTAAGTCCAAATTGAGGACTATCGTTTCCACAAAATAATTACCTAAAACTGTCCAGTTCCAGAGAAAAAAAGTACCAACGTAGAGCACCAATATATGAATAATTGAATGTCAACTCGTCGTCCAACTTCGTCAAGAGATTAGGACACGTTTCCAAAAGCACTTTACCTTACGAGTTACGACAAACGCTCAGTGTCAAGTTACGTGCATCTCCTCCTCGGCTTTGTCCTTCATAACGAGTTCGCTGGAAAACAATTATCGGTGATTAGAGCATATCAAGTTGCTATAAGCCCATTAATTGACAGGAAAATGTGTCTCTCAGATCCTATGTGACATACTTAGATATAAAAATACACACGAAAACGCCTGGGCAAATGGCCGAAGCGCTTGAGCTAAACTCCTGACGATCAAATAAACGACAAATAATGAAATTAGGGATATATAGGTAACGATAAATGGGCCAAGATTTAGCGCCTACTTATCTGTGTATGTTTCGGTCGAATACTCTTCAGGCTTGAAATAGCTAATCCGATGAGAATTCAGTACGTGTGTCGTTGCTTTGGGCTGGGAGTATATTTTTCGGGAATTGTCGCTATAGGCCGTTTAGTTAAATGAAAAGGATGATTTGTCTTTTGGCTTATTTATCGGTCATATTAGAGAGCGTACTCTTTATAATTAACACAAATTTCGTCCATCTAATGGTGTAAGAATGGTATGGCTTTCCCACTCCCACTGTGACAAATGGAGTGTAATGTAATGTAATTGTGCAAACGATAGCGGAAACAGAAATTATAATTACATTATCTGGAGCATTCCACACAGCACGACTGGAATTAATAAGAATTAGACCACACCGTCTTGTATGACCTAATGTACGTCGAACACGTAAATTGTTTTATGTGTGCCTACGGTAGGTACTGTAGTCAGTACACACGGGCAAGGACGACTGACTTCGCTACCACAACTAATGGTTCAAGGCATTCTTCCATGGAAAAGGTTTCTGTATAGAGGAAACAAGCACAAGTAGTAACCCACCCGTCGCCACCCCATCATTCCCGCTATTTGCTAATACCTTTGCCTGCCTGATGGTAATATTTCATTTTTCCTAACCAAACTGAAATATAACGAGAAATTCGGAAATTTTCTATGAAATGGAGATATAAGGATATTTAAGGGTATATGTGAGGGTATATCAGTCAGACTCTCCTAAATCCCATAGAAGAACGACTGCCAGCACACTTCGGTTTCATGCCATTATTTTCACAGTGAGAAAATGGCATGTGAATTCAAATGATTTTCAAGATCACGGGGGTGCTCGTGGGGTTTTTAGAAAAATGAGGATATGATGCGGGTAAAACTTCGTCGAGGGACTGATATAAGTTTGACAGTGGATTTCATGTTTTAATATAAAATAAATAACAGGCGCGACAGTCCAACCAGGGTTCTTACTTTTTCACTATAAATATGTATTACATCCTTTTGTAATTTTTAGGCCAGTCATTTAACGATTCTAGGTCGCACAAAATTGCTCGGCTCTGTTGTTTTGGGATATTATTGGGACAGATACCAGAAGTGTACCACCAAGTTTGCAACTTCGAAAAACCTGTGCTAACCCCGTAACCCTAAAAAAAACCTCAAAATTTTCGGACTTTTTTCATATTTTTGTTTGTAATTCCTAAAAGGTGCTTCCTACAAGTAAGTCGTCCACTGCACTGTTTAAGCTTTTTAGGTTTTGAGGTTTTTTGAGGGTTACGGGGTTAGCACAGGTTTTTCGAAGTTGCAAACTTGGTGGTACACTTCTGGTATCTATCCTAACAATATACCAAAAAACCAGAGCCGAGCTATTTTTTGCGACCTAACGCCTTATATTTCGGCTTATTGACTGGCCTATTTCTTTTGCACTGGATCGCACGTACAGCACCTACACCATGCAATTTATCGTGCAAAAGCTTTATGAAAATGTATTAATCATTTTTGCAACAATTTTCTGTTAACCCTGACAAACGACCCTGCCGAAACTGACTTGTTGACCGACCCATACGCCCCCGAGGCGTATATGTGCCAAAACCAACAAAAAAATACTAAAAACAAACATTCAGATTAAATTATGACTTTTAAATTTAAATTAGGAATCCTCACATTTTGAAAGTACAAAATTTGATAAACTAAATTATACCTTAGGCCTCCATTACATAGTCATATTTATATTATAATATGTATGTCATATGCCTAAGCCAACTCGATTCATTTAGTATAAATTTTTAGACGTGCACTAAACGAAATCGAGTAGGCTTAAGGATATGATAATATCTATTATAATATATATTACCAATATATGACTGTGTAATAGCGTCCTTAATTACAGAATTTTTTTTTTATATCTATATGTATAAAACACATTTGGATTTGCCTCCAGAAGGTTGAGTGGTGGTGCTATTTTCTAGTAATGACGCTATACGGTGGTGTTCTAAGCTCTCATTGCATTCACGCCTATTTTCTATAAAACTGAAAAGCAACGTTTCACGACTAAGACCCGTTTTTATGAACATTCCTTAACTCAAGGAGACTTTTTTTTCTATGAAAAAGTATGGGAAATGACATTTAATTTATTGAATTTCGGCATCCTTGACCCAAGGTCTCCTTGACCTGTGGACTTTCGCATAGCGGCGGTGACATCAGGAACAAAGCACAACCCTGGTAAAAGGAGACAAAAAAGTCTCCTTGAGTTAAGGAATGTTCATAAATACGGGCCTAAGTTCTAGGCAGCTGCGTATTGTAAAATAAATTTCGTAATTAGAAAATAAATTGTGAATACCCAGCACTACACGAGAAAAATAGGAATTCAGGCACAAACAGAATCCCGGTCTAAGTTTAACTAATATCTTTCTAATGATCAAATAGCTCAGAGATCCTTATTTTCCCAGGTGGAGTAGACGGTGGAAGCATTGACAGGACTCTATCTCGCAAAGAACGAATTTTTTTATGGAGCATTTATCTATGTACATATGTATTTCGAAAGACATTTTTTTTGCAAGAATCACTTATCAGACATATGCTTTGTCATCTTTTTTGCACAAAAATGTTTCAACAATTCTGGTAAGGATGTTTCATCTTGTACAGACCATTGAAGCTGATGGATAGCCTATACTCCAAGAACAATTCATATGTTTATCAAATTTGCACTGAAATTCATATTTCGGTTTGCATTTTTTTAGTTCCCTATATCTGGGTTTGGGAGGGGCTTCAGTCCCCTTAGCCTCTCCCGTGGTTGCGCCACTGATTATATCATTTGCATATAGAATGCACCTACAAATTTCATACATTGAACGTCTGTGCAGCGTATAAAGAGCAACAAATAATTTACATCAGAACCGACTGACACGTTTCAGAGGCGCGGTGGCTTTTAAAAAACAAGTTATAGCTCACAGCATACAGGGACGTAGATCTTGCCTGGACGGATGCAGCAAGCAGACTAAGTGGCCATAGCATACCTGGGGGTGCGAGCATGTCAGCTGAACCAGAGCTGCGGAATGGGGAAAAGATGACGGGTATACGCCTCGAAGACGTGTAGGTCGGTTGTCAGGGTATTATCCAATAACTTCAAGTATAGGTGACAGCTAGGAATCTACAATTATTTTCAGCAGAATGTGCGCCGTGACATGCTCTACATTGGCCCTTTCATTCTCCATTAATGAAAAATTTTCAAACAATTTTGGGAAAATTTCGAAAAACCCTGTTTTTTTAAGCATATTTAAAAAATTGATAAACTGATACTGTTTTTCGGGAAATTTAGAGAAATCGAAATTGTTTTTGGAAAAATTTTTGACCCAGTGTTCGAGAGCTCAAGAAGTTTCCAAAACGAAAATCGAAAAAAAAACTCGACGGATGTTCAAATAAAAAAACACAACTTTTAAACTTCACAAGATACAAATTTATTTCGTGTCAAACATTCAAATCGTATAATCAAATTAAATTCAGAGAAAAATCGCGAGGTCCACAATCGAGTCAATCAAATCAAATACATATTTTCAAAATCGAGGTTCAATAAACGGCGTTCGTAATGAGAGTGATCCGTTTACTCTACGTTACATTCCTTAACGGTAAACTACGGGTGGGTGAACTGCCCAATACGTTACCCGTAGTTCAAATTTCAAATATATGTAATATTGTGTGTAACATACTAACAAATTCTAATGTTTCTATGTTTCAGTTTTATGTTTATGGTTATGGTTTATGTACTTGCTAAATCGATTACTGATAAAATTGTACTAGCTGTATTCAAATGTAGGTCAATGCAAAAACGATCAGGAGCACGTTCCATTTATACGATTTGGGTGAAAATAGTTACTAATATTCTCTTTCCGTTGTTCCAAAACTCCAATAGTCACAAATAGCTATCTCTCCGAGTCAACTTTTGACGTTTCACATTTCAAATGGTCCACTGTCGTTGATAGCTATTTCCACTCGCACTCTCGAGATGATCATCGATAGCTATGGAAAATGTCCGTTGGCAAGTTCAAGTATGTGAGGTTATGTCGGGTCGGTTGTTGATGTTATTATCAAATATTGCAATTATTAATTACTATTTAGGCAACGTTTGCTTTTTAATCGACACTAAAGTTAAGAAACAAAGTGTACAGATTGATTTCGATGAATGTAAACACTAATTATGACGGCCATCGAGTTATAAATTGTTTTTGAAAACATATTTTTGAATTCAACGGCTGTTGTGACATTTCCATATTATGTTCTCCTGAGAGCCCTCTCACGACGCTCATAACTATACGAAAATAGTCATGCGATGACTACAGCTACGACTATAGTTAATTCCGGAACGCACTCCAGCTGATTGATTGACAGTATTAACATAAACATTCAAATCGAATTCAAAGGTAAGTTATTTCAAATAATTCAATTATTTAAATTCAAGTTAAAGATGTATTCCTTTTCCAGATTTACGACGATGATGATAAGCCGACGACGATGATGGTGCAATGACGATCGGAGTCAGATAAGTATTTTGGATATTTAATATATGTTCCGATGCTTTGTGATTATTTTTTGTGTTTACAGTTCGAGCATGACGAGGTCGAGGAAGCGCCGGCAATAGCCAAAGGACGAATTGGGGCGATCTCAAACACCCAGGCTGTCGATCCATAGAGCTAGAGTATTGACGATGGGGGCCGAAAACTCGAAATTTTTATTTTTGACAAAAGTGAAAATGTAGAGCACGTCTGGGCGGAGTTATCAGAGTCCTAGCTGTCTTCGTTCGCAAGTTACCGCCGTTCAAAGACGCGACCCAAGACGGCTGTCGATCCATAAAGGGGACTGGGTGGGTGGTATCACAATATACACTGCGCGACAAATGCTTAGGTTCACTCATATTTCCTTCCATGAAGCGGTAAAATAAAACCTTACCAGTTCAAGAAATGTTATTTTTGGAAGTATCAAATATCACAAACAAAATGAATGGAATGAGTCCCAACAGGACATTTTCCTTAAATTACAGTAATTGATTTAATTCAAAGAGTCAATTTCCAGTGCGACAATTGCTTAGGTTCAGGGACGATTTTACCGTTTTACATAATGTTTTCGCTAAAAATATTTCAGAAAAGTATGAAAGAGGATAAATACGAAAAAACAGGAGCATTTTTTTGTAATTTAATAGTGTGTATTTTCGCCATTTTTATTTATAATTTCATAAAGCCTTCGAGGCAGGTAATCGTATAAAGAATGCAGCACAGATATCGGTATTTTAGACCAAGCTGTCTTAATTCCATGAATTAACTATTCTTTAGAGTCGTATTGTTTACCACTACTGTAAACCTCCCGAACAAGCCACCCCCAAATGTTTAATGCCAGGGGAGATGGGCACCCAGTCTAACAAAGCCACATTTTTCTCCTCAATAAGCGATTTAACCACCCTCACTGTATGAATTGGGGCAAGATCATGTTGCAATATCCAAGGATCGCCTCCGTACATGACATTTATCATAGGGATTTCCTCTTCTAAGAGCTGTTTATAAGATGAACTGGTTTGGTAACCTCGTAGAATGACCAAGGCGATAGTTCCATGATATGATATGGCTCCCCATACAATAACGGAACCTATTCGGAAGTGATGACGTGTCAGGTACATAGGGTCCTTCCTATATAATCATGATAGTAGGAGAAGCCATCTGGACCGTCCACACAAAGCCGTTTTCCATCCGTAAATATTACCTGCCTCCATTGTGATGTCCAGTTCATGAATCTTGAGGCGAATTCCAGGCGCTGTAGGCGATGTTGCTGGGTTAAGGCTATTTTTTTCTTTAATCGTAAACGTTTTAAGCAAGATGAAGATCTAAGAACTCGTTGGATGGTCCTTACACTTGCTGATAACACCAAAATCTCCCCAAGCTTACGCGCAGTAAAGGGCGAGTTCGAGGCTTATCTTAAGGACTTCGCCTTGATGCACCGGAAATCGCCTTTTTTCTGCCTCCTGCGTATCGTCGGCCATAATTTCCACTATCTCGTATAAAATTATTAGCAAGGTTCAAGCTCCGCTGAATCCGTATTGCAATTTGTCGGTTTGAATATCCTTCTTGCTTTAGTATGGAAATTGTCGCCTTTTCCTCGGCAGAAAATTGATTTCCTTTTGACATTATCCACTATACGACTCACAGAGTATAACGCGAAAAAAAATGTTTCCACAAACACTTCTCACCAGGACGAGATAACTCTTTAAAGTAAGTGAACCTATACAATTGTCGCAGTGGAAATTGCGATTTTCATTTTAAAAAATTCCGTTAGCTATGCGAGTTGCTTAATAGAAAAGTAATATTTATTAAAATAACCGTTAGTTGAGAGAGCATTATTTAAAAATTATTTCCGATCAGAGTACATAGAAATTGTATAATTTTAAAGGGAAATATCCATGAACTCAAGCATTTTTCGCGCAGTGTATGTGAAATTTGTTAAATTTTTGGTTCACTTTGTATGGGGGTACCCTTAGTTTTGATCGGATGGTAATAATTTTTGGTGGGGAGCGTAATGTGGTTTAAACTAGGCACCACACCAAATTTGCTATTCCTGGCTTAATTTAAAATGAAGCTACAGGCATGCCTTTTTGAAAAATGTTAGGAGGAGTGAGGGGGGTGTCAATGGTCGGACCCATTCAATTTTTTGCTTCAAATCAAATGCATTTTGTTAGCAATATATGGACAAAATCTTATGACTCTATGTCTATTCTATCAAGAGTTACAGTACGAAATGTAAAACTCAAAAAATGTAAATTCGCCATTATACTTTTGGGTCTGGGGTATAGTTTTCTGAAAAAATGTCTAGAGTATTATTCATCAGTACAAAGGTAATTTTGTGTAGTTCATTTCGTGCTCAAGATGTCAGACTTACAGTTTTCCAGATATTTACAAAACACGGAATTTTCACCCCCTTGCCACCCCTTCCCCCCTTCCCCCTTAATCCATGACGCAATTTAGTGTAACTTTTTACTGCGTATACTTGTCAGAGTATTCAACAATTTGGCATCAAAAATATCTTTTTTTTATGTTTGGGTTGGGGTCTTTTTTTGAGCCAATTGTACTATACTAATAGCCGACCTTAGCAAGTGCAATAAATTTACCGCCTGTCTTTTTAGAATTGATTTGTTTCCATGCTGTTCAATAGAACATATTTCGCCTCAAGTAAATTTCCACCAACACCTCGTCAATATTTACATCGACTAATCAAAGCATGCATTGTGTGTTATTGTGTCCCTGGTAATTTTTTTCAAAGGAAAAATCCGATCATGCATAAATTACACGAGTCGAGGATAACTCTGAAGCTTTTTCAAACAAAATCCTTACAACCATGCCTTGGTGGTTCTGCGAATGTAGTCTATCCATTTATGTACTTCTGATTACGTGCAATTGTAAACACAAGAACTGACAGCGACAGTATCTCCCTTTGAATATCTGAGTGCACCTACATAGCTTTCGGTGGTGACTTCATATCTAAATTCTGCAATATCATAAGGATCGAACGGGTATGGAATGGACTGAGACTTTCATCGTATGCAAATCCCAACCTATATACATATTTCAGTTGACTTCATTTGCATATTGTGAGAGTGGAGCGTCCTGTCCCGTTTTGGTTTCGTATGGGCAAGTGTTGGTCGTTTGAACAAATGAGACCCCGAAGCCTAAACCTTCACCCAACATCGGGAACAGTATTAAGTACCTAGTTCCTACTAGATTTATCAGCTACCGTAGGGGTGTGCGGGTGATTCGTAGTGCTCCTGTAATGAAGACGATACGATGTCATGCCAGCAATGACGCCTAAAAAATTGCCTTTTAAATTTATATTTTGCTGTAAAGAAATACGGAGAATTGCGAGTTTGAAAATAGCTGATGCCAACATGAAAGAAAAACAATGCGGGTGAATTAGACGTAAGTGGAAATAAAAAGAGGTATAAATTGTAATCTAGGCTATTGGGTAGAGAGTTAAGGTGGTATTACACTATCAAATAAAGTTTGTCCAGTGGGTCACACAAAATTTGTCCAACTTTTGCAATGACCAAAAGTGTTTTTTCGAGACCTATTACACTATGGGATAACCAAATGACCAATTGGTTTGGCCAATGTCAGTCAGGTTTCAACTCAGTTGTTTGAACGATGCAAATTTACCTATCACACTAGTATGACCGTTTAAAAAAAAAATGACCAAAGCTAACTTAGCTCCAATATGTATTTAGAGTGTTATTGTGCGTTGTTTCATTTCTTTATCGAATTTGCAAAGGTGTTTAGTTGAATAAATGTTTGTTCTGTAAAAAATCAGTTTAATTTTGCTTGAAGGCGTAATCTTGCCTCTTGCTATTTAAAATGATATTTCAAATTTAAGAAGACCGGTAGAATGAAAAGAATGTTAGAATCGAAAAGGGGTGTATGGAGAACTTAGAAAAATTTGAGTAGCAGCTACCTCTTTTTACAAATTTTCTGTGTGTTTCATGCAGGGGAGTACTCAAGAAAATATTTCGAAAGGGGTTTTAGGAATAAGGTTGACGGTGCTCATAATTTATAACTACTCAGTGCATCCAAATCACTGAGTTCATACTAAAGAACACTGGGAAATTATCGTGAGAGTTAAAGGGACCATCAGATTTTTGAACCTCCAAAAAATGTTCTCCACATTCTCGTTTGTAGCTTGAATAATATGGTCCTCTTTTATTTCTAAAAAAAAAATAAAATCTTTTAGTCACAAATCATCTAAAATTGCGGAAAGACAAATTCAAAATTGACTGCGGATCTCAAGCTACTGGAAAAATTGAGAAACACCGGAGATTAGTTTCAGTTGTCCTACTTCTCACCTGAGAGTCCCTACAATCAATCTTTGTCCAATGATCAGCCTTGGTTCATAATAAAATTCTGAAAGTAATTACATGATAATTTTTGTGAAAGAAGAAACAGAAGAAACTGTCAGTTAAGTTGCTACAGATTACTCGTATGCCGGGCTCGAATCTCGGACACTGTGCTTTTGAAGTTGCGGTGCGTGTTTCTGAGAGTTGGGAACCTCCAAAACCTTATGTAGGATCGCTACTAGTTTCAAGTCATTTATTGTGAGTCCGTTCGGCCATGTACAAAATCAAACTGCCACCCTGAACAGGAACGTTTTTATCGTGACTTTAAAAGCGACAGCGATAGTTTCATATCTCCGATTTATTGCCAATATCTAGTAGTAAAGATACAATATGTAACAGTTGCCTAAAAATAAATAAATAACAGGCGCGACAATCCAACATTGGACTAAGGCCGCAGGATGTGTTAGTGACATCCTATTTCCAAGATCTTATCTGCTTTTTGATGAGGTAATGAGATCAGCATCACGCTCAGCAGTGTTATTTATCCCCATAAATGGGTACTCGTTTAACATCTGAGTGAGATCATAGCCTGTCACAAGCTCGTGAGTTCAAAAAACACAATGGAACACGGTGAGATTCGAACTCATGAGCCTGTGCACCGAAGGTACGCGCACTAACCGCTCGACCAGCCAGACTACAACAGTTGCTTAAAGGTAAAACCAAATTTACAAATAAATCAATATTTTTTGCCCTTCTTTAAATTTTTTCTACATTTTTTAATGGGAAATATGTAGGTACTGTGTTTCCACCAGAAAAAAAGATAAACTCATTTATAAATCGTGGATTAGTTATTATTATTTGCAATTTAATTTATTGTTGACACTATGGCCAAGATGTTCCACGTTGAGAAAAAAACCGCAGAAAAATTCGAGAAAATGATTGAAACGGCGCGTGCGTCTACCAACATTTTTTTGGTAGAGATGAGATCGCCACTAGAGTTGTGTCCTGATCACGCAGATTGTTCCAGTCGAAGCTATTACCGAGAGTTTACCAAAAACAAACTTTCGATGTAATTCAACGGATTAATTTAAGTTTTGAATTTTCGAATATCGCACAGTTTGCACAAAAGTATAAATTGTCGCTATTTTTATATTGATCATTGAATGCACCCAATCGAATCATTACGTTTGACCACCATGGGTCACACCAAAAACTCGTAATTTTTGAATGACCGTATGACCAAGGGTGTGTTTTGTTATTACACTAAGGTCATATGTTTGACCCAAAATGAATGACCACGATTGTCATTCATTTTTAGTCAAAAACATTTTTGGTCATTTATTTTGCTATTACACTAGTGGGACAAACTTTTTGCGTCATTGGTCAAACTTTATTTGATAGTGTAATACCTCCTTTAGAGAAAGCCGCAAACCAGGATGCAGAACTTAATATAACTGTAGAGACAAGTTACGTTATTGACAGAAGTTGGTTATTCTAGAAAATGTTATGACAGCTGCGCTCGGATTTCGAATTTGTTTTTTTTTTTTTTAATTTGTTTCATAATTGAATGCACAATAACAAATTGTTAGAATGGACACAATGTTGTGACAGTGGCGGAATTTCGTCGGTCGATTGAGAAGACTTTACTTTTTTTGGTTTTTCATTGATTAATAAATACTTTAATATGATCCCCAGTTTAATTATTGTATTATGTGTAGCGTCAGCATTTCACGGTAGCTCTTGGAGTGAAGTCTAACCCCTACAACACAATTGTTATTTTATAGATCTCACTTGAGATGAAAAGCTATTCATAAAAAAATCAAGTTCTATCTATTCTCATGAAAATAAATTCTGTATAACAATAAAAAAAAACTCCCAACTAAGGTATATCCTCCATTTCTTCACAATTTTTTATGCCCATCCATGTCAATATCATTATAACACAAGCACTCTTACAAAGGTAATAGGTAAGTGTTTTTTCGAGAAACCATTTTTTTTTAATTTTATGATTTTATATTCCCCCAGTCTCTCCCTATCGCTAAAAAACGAATACATTATACCCTACTAGCATGTAAGTATGACATTTTGATTTCGTTGTACTTCTTCTTCGTTCTTTATACTTAATGACTACACCTCACCGTATTAACTTCTATAGGGATGAGTATGAATTTTTCATTTGTTAATGTTTTGTAATTTATTACAACATCATTTTTGCAAAGGAATTCATAAGCAGGATGAGAACTAAGAAAAATCTAGGACACTCAGAGGCCATGGGGAGTCTTTTCCCATCCTAGCTTTATGTCAAACACAAAAGCTGAGCTTTTCCATTTATTATTACAATTTAATATTTTGTAATGCGCCCCCAATATACTGTGTCATTATCGATTGAATAGAGTGTTTGTTTTATTTAATATTGATGATTTGAACACTTCTCAAGAAGAGAATAAATTAGGGAGTAATTGCTGTGATATTAAAGAAATTTAGCATGTCGTAGAAAATAGTACGAATAAGCTTTGCTTATTTTTCGCAGTAGATTTAAAAAATAATCGCTGTGGAAGCTATTGCTTCACTATAAACATTACCGTTCTTTCAAGGACGGCCAGGGGGACCGGACCCCTACCGAAATTATTTCAATAGGTTTTAAAACTTTACTTCCCAAAGTGCTTCCAATTTATTCGTACCTAGAATGCAGTTGAAATTATAGATTGTAAGTATTGAAGCTTGCAGTCTGAGAAATTGTGTTATCTAGACGAAGGTAGACTCAACCTTGAATACATAATAAGCAATTTGAAAAACGTAAAAATCTGGTGACCCAAGATTGGAAAATGGAAACTACAGCAGGCTCTAAAATTTGAAATAAAATATTTTCCCTGTAAAGAACGCACGTGAATTTATACATATGCGCGATAGAGTTTCGTTAAACCTTTGGAGCGAAAAGTGTCGAATATCCCGAATTGTTTAAGCAACCCTAATGTTGCAATGCTTCGTACTGATACCGTACCTCACGAGCCCTACGAAAATAATTGTACAGGAAAATGGCCTTTGGCGTTATAGACGTGGCACTGTCTGCTTCTGATGATAGCATGCCAATTAAGTACTCGGTACTCAGATTTCAGTACCGGATATTCTTCAACACCAGGTGCAGTAGCACCCGCAGGTTTTTTTTGCAACACCCCCATTTGCACAGTACCGGTTTTCTTTAAACCATGAGCCTGTTTTTTTTTTAGGTTTTTTAGCAACTATTCAGTACCGTTTTTTGCGTTTTTTAGCACCTGTTCAAAACGTTTTTTTTTTATTTTTTTCTTCAGCACCTGTTCAGTACCGGTTTTCTTTTCAGGTTTTAGCACATGTTGAGTACCGGTCTTTTTCAGGTTTTTACCACCTACTCAGCATTAGATTTTGTCTAAAATTACCTTACTATTACCACACCGATTAGACAAGTATTATCCTGAGAAAATATTCGTAATAAACATATCTAGGAACGAATGAAACCGGAACACTACGTCATAGGGCTGTCATACAAAGCAGCTCCTGAAAATAAGGTTCTTCTTAGAAAAACTTTTTTCTTTATGAATCATAATCTCAACCAAACTTTATCCATAAGTGAGTTCCTAGTATGGCCTCAAAACATATCTAGGAACGGATGAAATCGGAATATTACGTCATAGGGCTGTCATACAAACCAACTCCCAATTATTATCTTGTAAGAAAAACTTTATCCTTTTTGAATCTTAACGAAAACGGATCCAAAAGTGATCCTGGCTTAGCCCCAACGCATCCACACATCCCACAGATGAAATGGGAACACGTCATAGGGCTGCGGTAACATTTAGTATTCAATCCATAGAGGATAATGAATTCAATGATAAGTGAACTGTCAACCTGTCATTTTGCAATAAAATCGATCTAAAAAAATTCACATATAATAATTAAACGTTTTCGGGAAATTTGTCAACGTCCATACCTGGCGAATCTGCCTTAATCCTACAAGGTTTAAACTTCGAGTGCACCTTTTTCTTTGCGTTTTTGGTGAATAATTGCCGTTGTTCCCGCGAAAGTGTTGTGACCATTCTACTAAGACGTGCTGCATAGTATTTGCAATATTTACCTTTTAATTACACTGACTAACTGTGCGGTATACGATATATCACGTTTCAAGCTTGTGCTCGGTCAAAAGTGCTTTCTTCAGTATCAGCTGAGACTATTATTTCATATCTCGCCTTGTCTTCAGTGAGTATGTATGAGTGAATATATTGAGTGAAATCGGATTTTGAGTGATTTTCTATCTGTCACTTGTTGCTCTAATAGGAGGAGCCTTTTATTGTTCATCCCATTGAAAACTAAATGATTTTTTTTTCTGAAATATTAACTAAACTTTACAAACGTGCGTGCGGTAAAAATAATTTCGTTTTTCGTGCGGTGTTACAAAAAGTGTTATCTCTCCGAAGGGTCGACCTGGAGTTAATACTTGCGGTTATTACTCGGTAAGTCATAATACTTACATATTTTTCTAATTGCGAATTATAATGGGAAATGATGAAGATTTTCATGATTGCGTTAAATGCAAAAAGAAAATCGACGAAAATCAGAAAAATGTTTGCTGTGAAGGTTTCTGCAACTCATTTTTTCAATTTGATTGCGTAAACCTTACAATCGCAGAATATAAAATGATTAAAAATAAAAAAAATATTATATGGGTCTGTGATGCAGACAAGAAAAAGTGGAATAGATTCAAAAAAAAAGGGAATCTCATTACATAGATGTGCTCGAAGCGAGCAAAACTATAAAAGAGGCAGCGGAGGTTATTTCTAACCAACTACGACAATCTAATGCTGTCTTATTCAGAAGTCATCAAAAGCAATCATGATAAGCACAATTAACCTTCCGGCGGGCGCAATACTAATCCTAACACGATCGGGCGCAATGCATCTGACAGATTAAGTGCAGAAAAAGAGATGAAACTAAGTTTCTGTATATTTTAGACTCTGATTTATTGTTGCATTGTCTTTTTGAAACAGTTCTACGTGATTTTAGAAACAAAAACTGGCTCACAAAGTTTGATACCCTTCACATTTTAAATTTTCTAAGAATATTCCGCTTTCAATAGCTTCAATATTTAAAAAACCTCCAACAACTCGACCGCTTTAAAAATGTGAGCTTATTTTACTAAAAACACACTATTAAACGATTTATTGAACCTAAAAGTCAACACAACGTTGTTACGCAATGTGAAGAGTATAACAAGTGGAAATTTTCATAGAAAAGGAAAAATAACACAATCGGGCGCAATACATCTGAGAGATTATTTCATCCCCTCCCGCCCCTCAGACATATGGTAGATAGAAACTGAAAACTGCTTTGGATAGTTGATCGATAAAGATTAAGCTACTGTGAGTTTCAGATCTCTCCCTTTTCGTATCGCTGATTGGCGCAACAAAAACTGGCCACTTAATCTGTCAGATGCATTGCGCCCGCCCGAAGGTTAAACAAAAAATGCAATAATAATCAAACCGAAAAATGAAAAATCATCTGAGGAAACTAAAAAGGAAATAAAGGCAAAATCAATATTGTGGAGGCAAAGTCTGGAATTACAAGGGTCAAACAAATTTCTCAAGGAGGCAGTGGCGCAACCACGGGAGGGGCTAAGGGGCTAAAGCCCCTCCCAGACCCAGAAATTAGAAAAGGTCAAATTTTAAAATGAAATATGAAGCGATGAATTTGTTTGCAGATTTTCTAAAAATTAGCGGAATTTAAAAAAAAAATTATGTGCAAAACAAAAGAAGTTCAAAGAGAGAGAGCTGTTTTTTTTTAATAATGTAATTTTCCATTGCAATTGAAACTTTAAATAATTTTACACCTCGAAAATAACGTGCATAGATTTCCAGGTTTCAAATCTTATCTAATTGTAATTAGGTGAAATAGTGTATATGATTTTTATACAAGGGAAGTATCTATCAAACATATTTCTGTTCAACATATCTTATACATTTTAAAATATTTGTTGTACAAATATTTTCTAGTGGAAGAATGAGCAGGATACAATCGGTGTATCCATCGCAACAATCCACATCCGGACTGAATATCCCAACTGAGTTAGTTCTTGCGAAATAAAGTCCTGCCAGAGCTCTCTCTTGAGACGATATGTTTCCCCGGAGTGGAATGACATTATCCCAAATTCGGTACAGATTTAGTTGGTGCCTAAAATTATATTTTCCTGGTGTGGTACCAGGCATTCACAAACTGTGCTCCAATTGCGTTGGGTGTAAATGATTAGTGGCATGCTGATTACGAATGCTTAACACTCGCGTTTTCACGACGTCCGTTTACATCGAAAATAAGCAAGGTTACAATGGGAGCTCAAACCATC
Organism: Microchrysa polita; assembly: GCA_949715475.1. Taxonomy (NCBI): domain Eukaryota; kingdom Metazoa; phylum Arthropoda; class Insecta; order Diptera; family Stratiomyidae; genus Microchrysa; species Microchrysa polita. The sequence goes on from OX454419.1 coordinate 14,438,383, forward strand.
GTATAGCACGTATTCGAAAAAATATTACCATAACCCAAGTTGCAAAGGCATACTCAAATGTCGAGTAATGTGGGTGGCCTTAGCCCCCTCCAGGACAAATTCCTGGTTGCGCCACTGCAAGGAGGCATCATCATACATACTGCAGAAGAGGAAGGACATCGAGCTTTTGTACAGCAGGCGAAAGAGAAATTAAGCGGACACAATAACATCACAGTACCCAAACAAATGCTACCAAGGGTCGTTCTAAATGGTGTCCGGAAAAAATACACGGAAGATGAGTTAAGAAGAGAATTGTTAAGCCTCAACCACACAATTGATGAAACAGACCATATAAAATTACTGCATATGCGTAATCTCTTTATAAGCAAAAAATATTTATACATTTTGGAAGTGAGTGGAAAGACCTACAAAAGAATTATTGATAAGGAACTATGTCTTGACTGGGACATGTACATAGTGAGGGACGACAATACTGTTTTAAGATGTTATCGCTGCCAACGTTATGGTCATAAGGCTGAAGAATGTCCCAAGCCGCAAGAAGAGAAATGCTCTTAATGCGCTGGTGATCACGCGTCTATGTTATACAAAGAATCGGAACACTTTTCTTCTTCCAGGCCTCGTTCTTTATACCGCTCCATGGTTCCGCGTTGCTCGACCTGCGGTGTAGGCACATCGCCCGTTTTGGCGATAATTTCTCAGCATATTTCTACAGGCAGCTCTATCTTGGATCGTGTCATCGCCGAGACCAATGCGTTGTTGTTGCTTTTTCATTTGACACATCCAGGTGTTCTTCGGTCTGCCTCTGGCCTTGGGTCCATCAAGTCGAACTTCCATTGATATCGCTCTCTTTGCGGGGTTCTCAGGCGGACGCCTTTGAACATGGCAATACCAATCCATTCGTCGGTCTTCGAGCTTTTCGGTGATTGGTTGGTCTATGGACAAGCTGCTTTTCATTTCAGTCGCTGTCATTTCTTTCACGTAACTTTCATACATGGTCCAGCATTCTGATCCATACATGAGTGCGGGACGTACAACCGTTTTGTACAACTTGCCCTTTAGCTTCAGTGGCATTTTCTTATCGCAGAAAACTCCAGAGTTTTCTCGCCACCTCATCCACCCAACCTTTGTGCGATGTTTGATGTCATCATCGCATGTAGCTCCGCTGTTCACCATCGAGCCAAGGTACTTGAACTTGGTACAAGACTTAAGCTACTCTCCTTTGACGTACATTTCTGGTATCGGTGCATTTGGGTCTGAGAATTGGCAGCATTAGAACTCAGTCTTTGTTATACTTACCCTCAGTCCATGCTCCTCCAGAATGTCACACCATTTTGTAAGCGCAGCTTGCAAGGCAACGATGTTTGGGCTACTGAGGACTATATCATCAGCAAAAAGAAGAGATATTTCTAGGCCGTCGGAGACACGTGTTAATAAGTAGCACATGATGATGTTGAAGAGCAACGGACTCAATACACTGCCCTGGTGTACTCCGACATTCACCGGAAATTCTTCTGATTCACCGGCTGTGCATCTAACCTTAGTCGTAGCTCCATCATACATGTCTCGTATCATCCTGACGTATGCCTCGGGGACATTAAGTGCTCTCAAGGCCAACCATATCAGATCACGAGGTACTCTATCGAATGCCTTCTCCAAATCGATGAACACAAAGTACAAGTCCTTTCGTGCTGCTCTATACTTTTCCATCGCAATACGAATGCACTGAATCACATCGACTGTAGATCGACCTTCAACAAAGCCGCATTGATTGTCATTCAACCGCACAATCTTTCCCAATCGGTTGCAGACAACTCGCTCGTAGATCTTTAGTGTATGAGGTGTTAACTTTATAGCCCTATAGTTGTTGAGTTTGCGTGAGTCTCCCTTGTTCTTATAGAAAGGAAGAAGAAAACTTTCCCTGAAAGCATCAGGCATCGGTTGCCCACCTTTGATTTTGTTGAAGAGAACTGTGAGCCAACTAAGCCCGACATTTTTCATTTTCAACCAAAATTCCGCGAGGATTTTGCCCGGGCCGACTGCCTTTCCGCGTTTTATCTGATGCATTGCCTCCATCACCTCTTCCTCTGAGATATCTTCAATATTTGTGGTATTCGGCTCAACATCTTAAAAAGCTGCTCGAGGAAACTCTTCATTTAGAAGTTCGTCAAAATACGCTCGCATCCTGCTACAAATTGCCGTATCGTCAATCAGCAACATTCCTTGCGAGTACTCCACGTACTTTGGCGCCTGTATTTCCCGAGCGTTCCTTCTCCTTTGGGCTGCGACCCTGAATATCCTGGCGTCGTGCTTAGGTCTCTCGCGCAAAGACGGTCCTTCGGTCGCAGTCTGAGTTTCTAATTCTTGGTAGAATTTCTCAGCTGCCTTCGCCTTTGCTTGAGCTACCAAGCGCTTTACTTTCTTCCGGCATTGCATATAATTTTCGCGAAGTTGAACCCGTTCGGCTTCACTGCTTGACTCACATTTCGTCCATGCCTTAACCTTCCGGCGGGCGCAATACTAATCCTAACACGATCGGGCGCAATGCATCTGACAGATTAAGTGCAGAAAAAGGGATGAAACTAAGTCTCTGTATATTTTAGACTCTTATTTATTGTTGCATTGTCTTTTTGAAACAGTTCTACGAAATTTTAGAAACAAAAACTCGCTCACAAAGTTTGATACTCTTCACATTTTCAATTTTCTAAGAATATTCCGCTTTCAATAGCTTCAATATTTAAAAAACCTCCAACAACTCGACCGCTTAAAAAATGTGAGGTTATTTTACTAAAATCACACTATTGAACGATTTGGTGAGCCTAAAAGTTAACACAACGTTATTACGCAATGTGAAGAGTATAACATGTGGAAATTTTCATAGAAAAGGAGAAAATAACACAATCGCGCGCAATACATCTGAGAGATTATTTCATCCCCTCCAGCCCCTCAGACATATCGTACATAGAAACTGAAAACTGCTTTGGGTAGTTGATCGATAAAGATTAAGCTACTTTGAGTTTCAGATCTCTCCCGTTTCAAATCGCTGATTGGCGCAACAAAAACTGGTCACTTAATCTGTCAGATGCATTGCGCCCGCCCGAAGGTTAAATGCGTTCGATTTGGCTTGCACTGCTTCCTTAGTTTCGATGTTCCACCACCATGTTTCTTTCTTCGTGTGGAGTGGACCTTTCGAAACTCCAAGTGCCTTTTCCGCCTCACCTACTCAGTGCAGTTTATGTTGTTTTGAAACCACTCCGTCGTTTTATCAATGAATGGAGTTACTACAGGTTCAAAGTTGTCGTTTGTGAGATTGTGCCACTTGATTTTTTTCGACAGGCTTGGGAGTTCTTCTATTTCTTGCTCCTCCTGCTTTCAAAATAAATTCTGACAGGAGCAAACGATGTTGGCTGATGACAGGTTCACCCAAGATCACCTTGCAGTCTCTTACCCACCTTCTCATAAAATCGAAACAGAGGTGGTAATCGATCTGCGTTTCGTGTTTCCTATCTCCGTGTCCACTACTGTAGGTGATTAGGTGTCTTTCGTTTTTCACAAACCATGTATTTAGGATGACCAAACCATGCGATCTGCACATGGTCAGAATAGCTTCACCTTCGTCATTTCTGACCGTTGAAGGGCTACCCTTTCCACCATGGCAATCCTCGTAATCATAATTAGATTCACCCACATGGCCATTTAAATCTCCTCCCAAGAACACCAATTCGGTATCTGGAATGGTCTGAATTAGGGTGTCAACGTCGTTCCAAAATGCCTCTTTTTCTTCCTGTGGCAGTCCCACTTGGGGAGCGTAGGCACTTAAAACGTTCCACACCCTTCCACAGATAACCAATTTGATGCTGATCAAGCGGTCACTTCTCTTCGCGACACTTATTATACTGCCAAGTAAAGGCGACGCCAGAATAATGCCAACTCCGTTTCTTTGGTTTGTAATTCCATAGTAGTACAATTTGTACTTCATGGAATTCGTGAGAAACCGGGCTCTGTCGCGATGGGTATTTCGCCACTTTGTCTCTTGCACGCACATAATGTCTATCCCTCTCCGCTTCATGATATCCTCAATCTTCTCGCTCTTCGACGTCATGGAACCGACATTCCAGCTTGCAACCCTCAGCTTCTCCACAATGTAATTGGACTGCCTTATATTACTCGCCCCCGGAAACCGTCGAGCTCTGGCGCGAACTAGGTTCGCCCCGGGATCACTCAACCGCATAGCAGAAGTAGTGCCCAGCGGGGTAGTGCTTGTATCTGCGTCAATTTCCATAAGGCCTTCCATTCTTTTACACCTTTTGGAGAAAGGTTGTGTTTTTGGCACTAGTGTGTGGAAATAAGTAAATTTATGGACTTTCCTTTTACGTCCGCCGGCTATCTCCAGACGCGGCAACCCATACACACACACACTAACCTATGGGAGGTCTTGTTGATGTTAAAACGTGCCTCAGGCTTCAGATGTCATGGTTGCCTGCGACCTTCGCATACTAGCGGCCAAGCACCCTCTTGACCATGCATCCCTCGGCGCATGCTGATCCACCTTGGATTAGGTCCCTTTTTAGTCGCCTTCTACGACACACATTTGCCATTTCATTTTCAGATCGGGCTTGGAGTTAATCGCTTCGAAATGGGCTCACAGCTTGATCGAATTTGATATGGCATGGGCAAATGATATGCAAAGAATCGGAACACTATAAATGTATAAATTGTATACGTATGAAAGTTCATGGTATTGATGTTAAAATCGATCATAGAGCAGGATCTATGGAATGTCCTATTCACCGGAAAAAATTAGACGAAGTTAAGAGCCGAACTAACTACGAAGAAATATGAATAAAATCAATAGTAAAACTGCAAACGACCTAAAAATCATGTATTTAAATATTGGTAGTATGAGATACAAACTTGACGAACTGGAAATAACGACGAAAAGAAATTCCTTTTCACTAGTGACACAGAAATAATAATAATAATAAATCGGTTGATGTACCTCTGCCGGTCTATGATATCAGATGAGATCATCATGCCATAAAAACCCAAAAAAAATTACATTAAGTAGTTTCCTACATCAGGAAACTTTTCCTCGCGGCTTATTTTAGTTTAAGTATAATATATAATATTTTCGATGGCTTAAAACGCGCACTTGCAAATAGAAACTAAGGAAACGTAACGTGGTGATTCCTTCCTTCCTATTCAAGTTATGAATTTAAAATTTTTGAAATTTTAAGTCTTTGTGATCTCTAGCTTCGCTGTCAAGCCAAAACCTGCGTTCAGCCATCCCCCAGATAATCTCTCAATGCTGAAGTTCCTTTTCAAAAAATGTAGTTTTATTTAGCAGGTTTACAAATACTATGGCGGCCCACAATTATTACACGAATTCAATTCACACAGCTTCTGTTTACCATATTCAATACGCAACACTGTCATTATCCTCTTGAACTGATTAGCCTCCATTCACAACAATGCACACACAATATGACAATTAATTACGGGAATAACTTGAACAAGGACTTTTCATTATGGGTATTAGGCCGATGGTGTCACAGTCGATTAGATTTAATGTGTTTAGTTCCAGCTTATCTCGTTGTCGCACACACATAAACATGGATCGCTAATTTGCAACAAACATGCTATACGCCATCAACCATCATAATGGTGCACCATGACAGGAGCGGATATCCTTGAATGTCATGTATGTCATTTCCGACATTGTTATAGGAGAAATAAATTGGCCCTGACGAAGAGAATGGTCCATAGAATAGCTGCAGATGTGTGCAATATACCTACAATTTCACAAGAAAGTTAATTCAAGAGTCTTGAGCAATTTTCGAGACGGCTGCATAAATAAGAAAACGAAACATCTTCCAGTACATCCAACTGAAAAGACTGACTGATTACAAAATCCACACAAAAGACTAATTTTGTGCTACAGTGTATTCCTTGGGATATTGTGAATTTCAATTTTCTCTGAATGAGGATCCATTTAAAAATATAATTTGAGTCCACAACCAGAAAGTAAACAATCAACGAAACCTAAAAACGTCTTACAAAATGCACGAACTCTTATGTTGTGTCGTGTGTCCCTTTCAATGACCCCATAATATACCTAAAATCCTAAACAAAACACACTCCTGTCGTCATGTTCCTGTTCTGTCATTTCCGACCAAAATCCGCAAATATTTACATTGAAACATTGCAATCCCCAACACATCATCCCCAATATGTCTTATCGCGTGGACATGTCGGTGACGGCATCCGCTGTCTTCACGTTGTCATAATATTCGCTGTATACTCGAGCAATAAAACATTGCAAGTAGGTTGCAATGTTGCAGACCGAGTATAGCCAAACAAGGAATAATACGAAACCATTTAGAGTAGAGCAAGCAGCTGCAGTCAACATGAATAATCCCCAAACCGAGGGATATCCCATCCCTTAGCGCAGCTGTCTCTCGTCGGTGCATTGCTGCGGAGTGTGGCTGCAGCTTGTGTTGTCCATTCGCCAATAAATCCAAACGCTCTCAGCAGGAAAGGCATCCTTGCAATCTAAACATATCTTGTATGCCTGGCACGTTGTAATTCTGTAGTATAGCGCGGACCACAAGATAAGATCAGTTAGCCGAAAAGTTTTCATTTCGCTGAAGGCGAAATCAGATATGAAGTGAGATAATTGGGTTCGTTCGCAGAGAATACTTCACTTGCAGGCCGGGAATGCACACGATATGAGTTGAAATCCTGTCAGAGTGCGGTCGCCGTTGACGAAGGATTACAATGTCCTTGCGCTGCCATAGTTCATATCGTCTTAATCCATAGTCTATCGAGCGATGCGTTACTGTATACTATAAGTCGCGAGTTCTTCATTGTATGCATTTCAGCTGCCTCGTAGACTTCCAGGAATTTGTCCGACAATTTTAAGCTCTCTTGTCTTCAAGTCGAGCGATATCCTTTTCTCATCCTGAATGCCAAGAGTTGCATTGCACTCTTTGCTTTATGAAATGAAAACAAAACCGACAACGACGTCGTCGACGATGGGGCCTGGCATAAAAAAGGGGGAAAGTTTGTGTGCAGTAAAATCGTGCCTTTTCATAAAAGTGCTCCTATTACTGAGCTCCCATCCCTTATAGCTCCCGTTCGTCGTTGCTCGAAAAGAATTACTATAGATATTCTCAGCTTATTTTTCAAAAACACTTTTCAACAATTGCCGCTCCACTTGGTCCTGAATAGGATATTCGCTGTGTGTATAGGGTTTTGTTGCAAAAAGGACCTCAATGCACACGACATGCCAACTTTTTAATGAAACCCTTGGCGCGATGAAAGTCGAGAGTTAGGGGAATTTTTGTTTTCGCAGACTTGTTGAAAGTGTATCTCATTTGGCAAAAAGGGAAAAAGGATAGATACTACTTTGGAGAGTTAACTGGAAGACTTTGCAACAGGCAAATTTAAATGAATGGTTTCGTTTCGCATAGCTATAGGGAAGGAAGAAGGCTTGATTAAAGGATGATGGAAAATTTTAAATTGTCTATGCATAAAGTAGTTTTTTGATGGTTTAATTAGGGGTTGGATTTCATGTTTTGTTTTTACTTTTCATGTTTTACCATAAGTTAGTTAGTTATGGAACAACTTTTTGTCTGGAAAAATAAACGTTTACGGCTCAACACTAACATCAAAACTTTTTTCCTTTACCCTTAGATGAATGACCATCACACGATTCAACACGTTTCTTTTAAACAAATTACTTGGTAATTTGTATTACTTGCCCCAAAGGAGTTGACACCAAATTATCACCTTTCTTATCCACAGGACCTTTATGTGTGCTTGAATTTTCAAAACGCTTCCTTTTGTTCTACTACTACTCCCTTTTGTTCGCTAGGGAGGCAGCGAACTATGAATTCGTTAGCACATTTGACACTTCAAGGACCTTTACGTCCGACGCAACAAGCATAAAGTGGTCACGAAATAATGTGAATGAGATTTGCGTGACTGATAAAGTTTTATAGTGTTATGTAGCAAATTCAGGGAGTGTAGTCGTGTATCCGAGTTTGCAAAATTTCCAGCATGATACCATCTTAATATTTTGGTTAACCCTTCAGTGGGCGCGCGGGCTACGATTGTAGCCCACACTTTTTTAAATGGCGATCATTTTCAGGATATAAACCGAATTCATTCGAACTGCTCAGTAGCTGTTAAAATATTGCTTCTTAATAGAATAAGAATATTTTTGATATTTATTGAGCCTAGAAACTAATATTTTTTTGCGATCAAAGTCCACTGGGCTACAAGTGTAGCCCATGCGCCCAATCATGTTACTTTTTTGGTACTCATAGATATCCATTAAAATAAAAATATTATTATAAAACATTGTAGAAAATAGAAACAGTAAAATGTTTAACAAAAAAAAAGGGTTTCAAGATAAATGTACAAAAAATTAGATTACTATTTTAACGAAAAACCTGGAGTTGAAGTCAAAGTCATTTCTCACAGCGTGCATATGTTACCTGTTACTAACATTACTTAGTTTATGGGTGAAATTTTTATAAATTCTAGCGTAAATATTGCGAGAACAGTTAATGTGAATATTGTGAGTAAAATTCAATCAGTTTGACTCACTATATATTTAGCTTTCTAGCAAGAAACTGTACTCCCAGTTTAAAAAATTGTGAATATTGGGTACCCAAAAATGGGCTAAAATTGGAATTCCACAAACTGGGCATTTTTAACTGCATTCTCTAGCTCAGTGTTCCATTTCGAAGATTTTTTGTTGATTTCTGAGAATATAAACTTTTTTGGGCTTTTCATTTTGAAAAATAACTATTTTGTTCACCTAAGTAAGTTAATGTCATAAAAGACTAAAAATGGGACTAATCTGCATTTTGCCCTCTTTTATTATATATATTTTAATAAAAAATTAAAGATTTTATATTTTTTAATCTGTACAGTAATCAAGAGACCACAGACCGAGCAAGAAAAATAAAATAAAATTGAACAATATTTTTTATATAATTTTAAATTTGGGCTACAATTGTAGCCCGCGCGCCTAACCACGTGACAAATGGGTGCGCGCCTAACGAAGGGTTAATAAATGGAAATTTGTTATGTGTAATGCCGAAGGGAATACCTAGATTTCCGTTGTTAATTTTAAAGTCATCATCTCTGCAGTTAAGTTTAAAATTGGGAAACTTCTTGTCCACATGGTAATGTTCTCCTCTATGACTAGGTCATTAAGCGAGAGCAACAAATCGCATGCGATCGCTCCAGGAACAATAGGATTGTGCTGTTATGGGATTATCGGCGTGATGCGTGGTATACCCGATGACTTCCGCTATGATTAGAATAAGATTCACCCGGGAAAGCACATTTCGATAATAGTCAGTGGCATAGGCGTAGATAGCTTGTCAGAGGCGGAGAGGCAAATCTGTGGGCTGTTCATTTTTGCCGCCGAGGGGAAATAAAATAAAATGTTACATTTCATCTACCCTTCTGGGCAGAATTGTAAACGATTTTTTTATACGGCCGGCCGACCAGCTCAACGCGAAAGGTCGTGGGCGCCACGTACTTGTATACGGCCGTCCGCGAACGCTCCACGCAAGTGCGAATCGTGGAACGTTCATTTTATGTAATAAAAGACGCGGTTCAGATATAGTATCAATATTACACGTTTATTACACCACTAAAGGAAGGTAACGAATATTCTCAAAATTCCGCTTACTTTACCGCGTGATCGATCCGCAAAAAAATTCAATGTAAAATAAAACCATTATGAACTAACTTACAACTAAACTAACTAAAATGGCAACTCACCAACTATAACTCGATGAATTCGTTGAGTTTCCGCAAGCTCATCCGCGACAACCACCGTCTTTACGTCGATCGGTCTTCGATATTTCTCAGCTGTTTTTTCGTTATATCTTAACCTTCGCTTTCATGATCTCTACCCGGGTAGATATTTCAATTTTCATTTGCTAATAACTTAGTGAGTTTTTGGAAAAACTCAAAGTGCCATCGACTCAGTTATACATTTTTCCATCCCTTTAGGAAGATTACGAAAAAATTTATTTAGGACAATTTTTCAAACTTTTTTTTTATGACTTTGTCTTTTTTGTGCGTCGGCTCATGAAGATCTACCCGGGTAGATATTTACAAACTATGAAGGAATTGCATATTCCTTCTTACTGAAAGAAAAAAAAACATTATGTAACCACTTTTGTAAAGTCATGTAACATTTCTTTCGGCTAGTTTATAGTTTATTACACAGAAAATTAACAAAAAATATAAAAAAAAACTTCATGTGCTCGAGTTATAATTTGTTGTGGATGAGCGCATATGGCAGTCCTGACATTTTGTCTGTTTCAAGCTATGTTCTATACAAATATGGGTCTCTTACATCTAAGTCTTGTGGATTGTTAGCGGTAAATATTATGTATGCAGCTGTTAGGTCCAATAAATTGTAGAACATTGCTGGAGACCCGCGAGTTACCTCTTTGGTTGTATACTGGGAGAGCATCTTATCCATTACACCCACTCCACCCTTGGTTTTATTATAAAGCAAAATCATTTCAGGCTTCAGTTTGATATGTGATACGTTCGAATCCCGATGCTTGAACGACAGACGATAACAGCTTTTCTCTTTGCAGGAACGTAGGAACACAAAGTTGCGTTACATCCAAATCTTTCAAGGCGCTACAAGGTCTTTCACGACTCGCTCCTCTTGGTTGACCTCTCTGGCGTTCCCAGTTCTAACGGTAAATATTTGACCATTTAGTGGATCAGTCAAGGCATACCCGCCATATTTGCCTGAACTTCGTCCGTCCTCTTTTACCATATAGCTGCTCGTCCACGGTCAAATGCTCATATGGCCTAAAATTTGATTCAAGATTCGAGGTAATCATCTCGAAAACATCCCTAATTGGACCAGCCTTATCTTCAGAAGAACGAAATGCTCTTGAAGCAGGGTCATCGAAACGAAGGACCAGCAAAATGCTTTCGAAGCGATTAACTGACTTAGTCGCCCGATAGAGCGGGAACGCATTTTGTTTCTACAGATCGATAAGGTTTTTCTGATTGGATTTTTGGCAACTCATGACGAGCAGAATTCTAAAGAAGGCCTTGAACACCTCATCAGTCATTGAGATCCATTATAAATTAGGCTTATTCGTATTTTCTTCATTAATTTTTCTGTAGTATTCCTTATCTTTTTTGGGATATCTACGAATGAGATCTCTGATGGGTGCACTCAAAATGCTGAAAAAGATATCGACTAGCGAATCGCGAATAATATTGTAAGCTCACTGACGAGAAAACGTATTGCTCTCCTTTCACCACTTCGTACGGTCTTTGGATGAGAAGAATGTTTCATGTTTGACTGATTCCCCACGATCACTTTCATCATCTTCCGATTCAGTTTCACTAATTCTATTTCAAAATGTTCATCAGGCACAACATCCATTGAATTTAGATCACCTAAATCGGGCAGATATTCTTCATCTGTATCAATGTCAGCATCTTCAAAATCAGCAAACTCCGAATCAGACTCCGCAGCAAACATATTGCGGAAATACTCCTGCCTTTCTTCATATGATAAATCTATGTATTTGGTGTAAATAAACTTACACTTTGCGATAGTTTTTATCTTGAAAAACCAACCTAACAAGAGCCGTTGAAGAAATATATTCAAAATTGCTAGAACTGCTCATATTGAAATTATAACTTCGCTCAAAAGAAACAAGCATTTGGACGATCTAATTTATAGTATTTCCCAATTGAAAACATCCTTATCCCAAATGAAAAAATCCTTATCCCAAATGAAAAAACCCGTATCCCAAATGAAAAAATCCGTATCCCAAAAGAAAAAATCCTTATCCCAAATGAAAAATCCTTGTGTGCGAATTAAAATAAAATTAATTTAGAGGTGTTTTAAGTTGTTTCTCGCATCAAATTATGAGGTGTGGTTGATGTTATTGAGGATACGAATAGCATCGGCTTCGTGGGGTTGGCTAATGCAATTGCCGTGGTTGGACATTTATAAAATTTTCTACTCGTACGTAAAGTTCCTTGTGTGTGGTTGGCTTTTGATCTTCATCACATACGCATACCGATCGTCATGAAATTTTGTGGACATGCGTAGAATGGTAACAGTCTTTGGCACGAAATACTCAAAAGTTAGGTTAGCGCAAAAATAACAGGGTGTCCCGGAGATTTGAAAATTTTGCACTCGCGAACGGCTCAACCGTCATGAAATTTGCTAGGAATGTCTAGAATGGTAACAGTCTTTGGCACGAAATGCTTAGAAGTTGGTAGGGCAAAGATAATGCCCCGAAGATTTGAAGTCGAAGTCGACTTTTTTAGTTTTTAATTAAATCAAAATTGGATTTTGTGCGTGTGTAGCCCAGGTCTGCAGATTTGAAAATTATGAGGAGTCAAAGGAAATATACAATAGTGCTTGCAACATTATACAGGGTGTCCGGAAACTGCCGCATAAACGCACCGGATTGTGATTCCTCGTGTAAATTCCAGCAAAAAAGTTATACGGAACATACAAAGGCGTTTGAAGATTTTTGAAAAAATAATTCTAACTCCATTATTTCTAACAAATGGACGCTAAAATTAACACTAGTTTTCTACACTTAACGTATCAAATTTGTTAGAAATAATGGAGTTAGAATAAAATGATGAAAGAAAGATATGATCGTTAGGTAGTTTTGGAGATATTTAAATTTAAATCGGGCAGAAAATTATTTTTTCAAAAATCTTCAAACGCCTGTGGCAGCTAAAGGGTTGAGAATTGGGGGTATGTTCCATATAACTTTTTTGCTGGAAATCACACGAGGAATCACAATCCGGTGCTTTTATCCGGCAGTTTCCGGGCACCCTGTATAATGTTGCAAGCACTATTGTATATTTCCTATGCGCACATGTACGGAAATGTTTGGACAACGCCGAGATTCGATCTCTGGACCTCTAGATTACTAGGTTCGTAGAGTGCGACTCAGCCAAGTGAGTCACAGAGGGTGTCATGGCTGCACACATTAACTTAATTTATTAATTTATTAGATGTAAATCCATTCCCGTTTCCCGAATCAAGAAAAAAGAACTTATATTTTCCCACACAAAGCATTCTTATACGTTTTGAAAAAGCAGACTTTTGAAGCTGTTAATTTGGTACTACGAACTTCATAGGTGTTTGCGGCAACCACTATTACCATTCTATGTATTTAAACCAAATTCCTTGTTCATTCTCTGGTATATAGTTATTAAGTTATTCGAATTAAAATTTGCTGGCCTCTTCTTATGTAATTTTCTCAAAAGACTCATCATAATTTTCAAATCTGCAGACCTGGGCAACTAACGCACAAATAAAAATTTTGATTTAATTAAAAACTAAAAAAGTCGACTTCGACTTCAAATCTTCGGGGCACCCTGTTATCTTTGCCCTACCAACTTCTAAGCATTTCGTGCCAAAGATCATTCTACACATTCCTAGCAAATTTCATGACGGTTGAGCCGTTCGCGAGTACAAATTTTCAAATCTCCGGGACACCCTGTTATTTTTGCCCTAACCTAACTTTTGAGTATTTTGTGCCAAAGACTGTTACCATTCTACGCATGTCCACAAAATTTCATGACGATCGGTATGCGTATGTGATGAAGATCAAAAGCCAACCACACACAAGGAACTTTACGTACGAGTAGAAAATTTCATAAATGTCCAACCACGGCAATTGCATTAGCCAACCCCACGAAGCCGATGCTATTCGTATCCTCAATAACATCAACCACACCTCATAATTTAATGCGAGAAACAACTTAAAACACCTCTAAATTAATTTTATTTTAATTCGCACACAAGGATTTTTCATTTGGGATAAGGATTTTTTCTTTTGGGATACGGATTTTTTCATTTGGGATACGGATTTTTTCATTTGGGATACGGGATTTTTCATTTGGGATAAGGATTTTTTCATTTGGGATATGGATTTTTTCATTTGGGATATGGATTTTTTCATTTGGGATACGGATTTTGTCATTTGGGATAAGGATTTTTTCATTTGAGATAAGGATTTTTTCATTTGGGATAAGGATGTTTTCAATTGGGAAATACTATAATCAGAATGACAGCATAGCTCTTGAAGTCCTTTTTTAGTATACATGCACGCAAATTATTATTGGAGCCGCATCTAATTGCTCCCTTTTACATGCTTGCTCAAAAGTATTGAGAATTCCTGCAATATATATTTATATATATGTATGCAGAACAATCTATATTAATACAATTAGCCGATAAACAATATAATCACAATGTTTCATAATTGTGATAAATCTGAATTTAAAATCTCATATAAATGCGTCGATTTATTTTTGTATCTACCCGGGTAGAGACTATGAGTCCGCGTAGAAAAAAATCTTCATGAGTGCGAAGGTTTTCTAGTGACAAAACTACCCAAAACCCCGTATCGCATATGGTTTTGAGTACTTTTTACATCGAAAACAGCCAAAAATTCGTTCGCGCTGAACAAGGGTTGTTGGCTGTTTTTGACGTAAAATGTACTCGAAAATCTTTGCGAGCTTGTCCACTTTCCCGAGACGAAATCGATAAGGGTTTTTTGGTACTAAGCCACTAGAAAGCTGATCGATTTCGTCACTTTCGCGTCCCTGTAAATTTCGAAATATTTGGTTGACATCAATACATTTAAAAAAATGTCTAGCCCTTTGTCGAGTTTTTTTCATGAATCATCGATTGTTTGCCCCATATTTTATTTTTTGGATTACGGGTTTTTGGACTTTCGGTGACCGAAAAACGGGCTAACCCATAAAATACGGGGCATCTGGCCACCCTAAACATACGGCCTGCTGGCCAAAATCTGGCCAAAGAAGGATTTTTATACTGTGCGCGAGTGACTTCGGAAAAAGGGATCAAAACTACACAGTCGAACAATTTGGTGTACTTTCAATATAAAAAATTATCTATATAAATCTATCTAATTTTTGTATAGAAATAATAAAGCATGGTTATATTGAAATGAGAATAATAAGAATAAGAATAGAAAGTACACCACAAATAGTGTCAGTTATTTCGACACAATAACTAGTAGATTTAATAAGAAAGTGAGGTAAAATCAATAGATTATTTCAAAAAGACACCAATTTCATCAACACCCGAAACTGTACTGTCTTTCTCTGTACCGTAACCCCTTGTGGGGCATGTCGTTTATAGGCAATTTCGAGTCAACGTTACATTGCATATCATTTCGGAGTGTATATAATGTTGCAAGCACTATATATTTCCTATCCTCACATTTACGGAAATTTTTGACCACGCCGAGATTCGATCTCCGGACCTCTAGATTACTAGCGTCGTATAGTGCGACTCAACCAAGTGCGCCACAGAGGAACTATACTGTACGCAACATTAACTTGTCCATGTTCCATATCGTAAACGATACACTTCAGGGATGAAATTTACCATAATTTTGGGTAGAAATTAAATTTTTATCTAAGATCTGTATCGAATTGATTCGCTTACGTAGATAAAACAGCTTTCCGCGGAAACTCGATTTGATATTCGACTTTGCGACCGCGTAAAAATGATAAGCACACAATGGCGCCGGAACAGGGGGGGGCAGCGGGGGCAACTGCCCCCTCAATATTTTGGCTAAAGGGGCAATAAGTACTACATATATTGCACTATATTAAAAATGAAGAATAATTTATTTTATATTTTTATACATATACAATGTACATATTCAATTTATTATTCTAGTAGTGGATATTTTTTTTTCCATGATGGAATATCTGGTTCGCAGAAAGTTTCATACGTGCATCTAGTCAGCGCCCGCTCTAGCACTTACGCCGCCCCCGGCAAGAGGACAAATTGCCGCCCCTTAGGTACTATTCAAGGCAAATTAAACGTAGATTGTATGAAGAATTCAAAGATGATGCTGTAAAGCTTCTGTAATACTTGCTCTTAATATGAACCTAAAAAATATAGGGGTACTCCATTAATACTTTTTGGTTAAGGCATAGGACGGGCGATACGGTGGGCATAGGTTCAATGTTAGCTGCGCGCTACTTTTTTCATCAGATATCAGTGTCATTCTATAAGCTTCCTATAGATGGCACTAATACTTAATCTGTTCACATTGGTTATCGGAGGTAATGCACGAGGAACGAAAGTAATGATGATATAAGATATAAAATACAAGGTTCTATTGGTTTAGAAAAAACGGCAGCAAATGTCACTTTTCTGTTTTCATATCATGAAATCTGCTTCTAATACTATTGGAAGAGAATATTCTACGAAGTAATATTGAACTATAATTGTTAGTATTGTTAGTTGGGTAGAAGCATTTTTTGAAAGACAACACAAAAATTGATGGTGACAGTAGGACTCGAACCAACGCCCTAATAATTCAGAAAATATAATCTTGATCTACTGAAAAGGCCCAGAAAGTATACACTAGAAAACGGTTCCGCTTTCGTTCAGACTCCTAAGCGAAATTCGCTACAGTTCAGCAAGGCTTGATATAGAGTTTATTTGGAGTTCCAAAAATTGAGGTTAGTATTGAATTCCCCGAGCGGCATTTTTTTCACCACCGTCAAAAAATAGGCAGAGGGCAGGAAACCTGGAGGCTTTCACAGCGACGTAAGAAAATGAAAATTAATGCAAAATTATTTTGTTCACTAAAAGACTCAACATATTTTGTAAAACACTGCTTGGGAAAATTTTGGAAATTTGCAATGGTGCTCGTTATCATTACTAATCTTTTGGAGTAGTTTTTGATAACATCTTTATACACTGCGCAGCAGATAAACTCCAATTAGTCGGATTTCTTCGCGAACTGATGTTTTTCAGTGGTTTATTTTCATAAATGCGTCATCTTGATAACTTTTATAGAGAATTGGGTAGCTTAGCTAGCTAGTTAAATCGGGAGAACCTAGCAATATCTCGATATTAGCATGTCCAGAAAAATATTAGGGAAGATTGGTTGCAGCTCTGACAATGTGTACCTACTGTGGTTCCATCCCTTAACTTGCTGAAATCTAAACCAACCTGTTCAAAATTTGTCATCTCAGTGCTAGATGAATGCTATTGGAATCAACTGATCCGCGAAAAGATCAAGCAAATTAAAGTCGAGTTGCTGCAAAAGGTGTTTGGAAATTATCTAAAATGACTGAAAAAGTGATGAAAATGTTGTTTCGGGCATACAATTTCTACCAGTAGAGGTTGATTTAAATGCTTTTATGTGGTGAGTGTTATGCGATGTGGCTTCTTATTTCTCATTTCATATGCCGTCCCACTTTGCTTTTCCGAAGTAAGACGCGTGCTAGAGTTAAGGACGTACAATTTTGGCATCCGAATGCAGTACTCCGTATCAATTGTGGGTTATTAAAACCTTGCAAAGACTTTTTTCTTTAAAACACAACTTTCCATTCAATTCCATTCTACAAGTTGATATTAATATTTTCCTTTCGGCCTTTTCCACTTTTTTCATATACGAGTACCTACTAGCCAAAAAGCCGCCCCCAAAATTTGGCGCCCCGGGCGACCGCCCGGCTCGCCCCCCCTTAGAGCGGGCGCTGCATCTAGTGCATGTATACTACGAGTACGTACATGATCATTCCATTTTCATTTCTTCTTCGTTAACAAGAGTACCCCGACGACAAGGCCAACCATAGCGAAACTATTCACCGTTGATCAACGAAAACGAGGAAGTTTTTCATTCTCCTTGTCAGAAAACCGTGCCCATGGTAGAGAATCTCACACTCACAGTAAGATTGGGCTGCTATGCTCGATTTCGATATTTTTGATCTGCGCTCACAGTTTAACTCTTTTGAAGAGTATGACGGGAGCTTCACCTATGTTGCGCCGAAAGTGCTGATCACTTTCGAAGTATATCGAGCACAGCAAGTTAATATGGCTAGTAACATTACTTCTGAGCATCAGCGGCATCATCAGAAGGGTCGTTCAGTGATTTACGACGTCTTTAACATGGCTACATTCCACAATGACACAAAAACGTCTGACACATCTAATCCTTTTCCATGTTCACAGGGATCGAACAGGGAACTTAGATTCCTCAAAAATCATGAAAGAATTCGTTTCCCGAGGAAACTAGAAAACAACATTTGGGAAAATCGTTTGACCTTTAATTTTATAAAGCTATATAAAATAAAGAATATGTTTATAATCCATACGACACTTCGGAATTACAATGGGATCAAAATGGGTAACAAAACGACACTTAAAGGCTAGTCTCATATTGGAGACTATTCTATAGGTGGTTTCCGATCGCTATTGTTCTCTACTTTTTTTCTCCTTTTTTTATATGTATGTCAAACTCTATTTCTCTTCGATTTTAGATATATCCGTAGTTACAGTCAAAGTGAGCCACCACCTCAGTATGAGCTATTCTTTGAACATACATAGGTAATTCCTCTAATGAATTCGATAGATATTCATTTTTAGATTGTCGTCATTTAAGAAAAAGCGGACTTTCCACTTTCCTGAGCGGTTCTAGTCTAGAAATTAGTATTTCACAAAATTATTAATAGACTATATACTATTTGGTGATTTCAGATTGCAAAGTGTGGTGGAGAATTTTTTTTGGTTATTTCTTATGTTTTATTAGAGTGCTGAGCTTGAATCCTGAGCTTGCCACCAACATTTCGTTTCAAATCAGGATCGAAACCGCCAAAAAAACCCCAAAAAATTTTGTTTTGTTTTTTGGGGGGCTTAAAACTCCGAAATTATACATTTCACCGATAACCTGTCGTTGCACATGTTAGAAAAAATATAATTGCGGGTCCGACGAAGAATTAATCTTTAAAATGCGTTTATATTTTCAAATCCAATTTTTCAATAATTTCGAATTTTTATGTTTTTAAACCGAAACTTTCGAAAATTTGGCCTTGAGACCTAATGTAGAGGTTATCACAACTTAAAAATTAAAATCGCCCAAAAATTCCACAAAAAGTGCAAATTTTTACCTCAGTTTTTTCAAACCGAGATTTTCAAAATGTTTGAAAATCTTAATTTAAAATATGAAAGGGCAAAGTTTTCAAAACTTCCGATTGAAAAACATTAAAAATTACAAAATTTTTATTTAAAAAAATAGACAATTAAGATTAATCAAAAATTGAAATTGTGTGTTTGACTCACTTAATGAAGCGCCCTGTTGCACATCCCAAATGCACATTCTGCACATATAGTAGAGCCGGTCCTATAGCTAGAGGTCCGGTATATAACCGCTTAATTTAATTAATTTGAGAAAAAATATCTTACCCCCCCAATAAAAAATTCGTTCCGGCGCCACTGTAGCACATTATTATTGGATTTCCTGACTTCTTTGCACTCATAGAATTGATACAAAATTTGGGGTACCCTTATTGGTTAGAACAAATAGTTTTATAGAAATAATATTTAAATTTGAGTAGAATCATCATCTATCAAAAAGATAGATGAAAATGATCCACTTTTTGTATAAATATGTTTTACTCCCGTTGAGTTTATAAAGCGAATTCAAAATTTCGTATGCATTGCATGCTTGTTATAAACTATGTTGAGTTAAAATTGTCCAAAAAATTACACCCGTTTTTCAACTGTGTATAAACAAAATTATTATTATAAAAAAAAGTTTTAAGTCAAAGTCAGCCCGCGCGCCGTGCCATCCCTTTTAAAAGCAACAATGTGAAATCATATTGGAAACCCCTTTCCCAAACTAAACGAACGATAATCATATTGGCTTATCACATTATCACTAATAGACTCTCAGAGGAAGTGGAGAAAAAAAGACCAGGACTACATTGCGATACGCAGACACGTTCATATAGACGTAATAATAATGATTAGCAACAGGGCCGGATTCTGTATTCTCTCGAAGCTCATTCAGGGACTTCAACTCACTCCTAGACTCCCATAATCTCTAGATGAAGCGAGGCTCAATATAGAGAGGACACCGGCACAGAAGCAAAGGATTTGCGGATTCAGTTGAAATCGGAATCAATGACCAAAACGCCCGATGGGGAAGTCTCAAACACTATAAGATTTTACAGTAGCTTGATTAAAAAACGTAAATGGCGATGGGATGAATAAATTAACCCTTCTGTCGGCACAAAGGTCTGGCCAGACCTTTGGCACTATATTTTGGTCAAAAAAGTATAGAAGATGAAATCGCAGCGATTTCATATTTCATGATATCCTAGAATAATATGTTTAGAAGCATTTTGCAAAAATTTGAAAAAATCGGTTGAAGTTTTGAGTATGTTTTTGATGATTTTAAATTTATAGTGCTTTTTGATACCCAATAGGTCTGGCCAGACCTATAGTTTTTTCCCCCATTTTTGTCTTGAGGTAAAAAGTGAAAATATTAAATTCTCTTAAAATTCTCTTATTTATGATGTAATGCTGTTATTAAAATTCAATTTGTACGATATACCATAAAATTTTCTGAGATTTTGCTTTAAAAAGCCTTGAAGTTCGGAAATTGGATATGCCCAATTTTATCACATCTTATAACATCACCTAATCAACTGAGATTTGATTCTAGGAAATTTAAATGAGCTTTATTTCCTTTGTAATAGTAAGAACTAAGTATTGGCTACTACGAACGAACGTGTTTCTAAATAAATTTAATTGAGATATTTACGGAAAATTTAGAATGAAATGATTTTTGCACCTGAAAATTCCCCATTTCTTTCTATCTATTTCCCCAAATCTCCAGACTAATATCGGGGTAAAATCTACCAACAAAGCACCAAATATTTCCCCAAAGATATTGGAATCGGAAAATTCGATTAAACTTTCTGTACGGATACGCAATGAAAGAAGAGAAGCAAAAAAAGAAGAAAATAAGGGAGAAACATGTTTGTACTAATACCACCTCAAAATATGTCTCCCTAAAAACGCTTCCAGTATATCTACAAAAACGATTTTAATGCTTTTATTGTTTATAAATGGCTGTAAAGAATGAGTAGAATGATTCTACCGATAAAAATTTCACTTTTTCTAATAAATAAAAAAAATTTCTCAGTACGTCCAGTCAGACCTATTGGGTATATAATATGCATATTGTAGTAGGTGCCGACAGAAGGGTTAAAAAAGAATCAATTAGGGACCTACATACTCTTCACTCTCACTCAATGCCATATAGCGCTGCTGTGCTGACCACTTGCCATCATTTTTCTCAATATTAATGCTCTAACAAAAAAACACAATGACTTTAAGGACTTACAAACTTAACAGTCGTATCCTTAAGCGCATACAAATGAATATCGAATCTATTTGATTAAAAGAAACCGAAACGCTTCGCCGCTAATTTCTCCCCGGGGCTATTTCCATAATCGTAGACGCCTATACCTACATATCTCTCATCCGATTCAGTTCGACATTTTTTCCACGCATTTGAATTCAGCGTTTAGCCCCCCACCATACTCACCCCGAATACTGAGATAAAGAAGCTAGTGGGTAGCCCTTCAAGTCAGTAGCCTCAGTAGCCATCGTCATTATGGTAATCGGATCGCTGAGTAGTTCGCCCATTAGAAGACTATTTCACTTTGATTACGATAATTCAATTCAATTCGAGCTCCTGTGGAGATAAAGGTGAGTCGCCTGCGACCATTTTCCAAAAGAAATTAATGAGGGAAAATTGCCTACGAGCTGGGACTGGGCGAGATCTATGTATATTGCTCCCGTTGCTAGTCGTTGGCCAACGAAAAGCGCTCTAATGAATATTTAAAAAAAAAACAGGAGTAACTAAAATGTAGGCATTTGAGGGCGTTGATTTTGAAAATGAAGATTAATGATAAAAGTGCGTTTGGAATTAAAGAATAGGGTGGGTGAAGATGCGAATTGACTTGTTGTGAAGTTTTAAGAGATCCTAGAAAAATATTATGTTTTACGGGGACTTAACGTGTCAAAGATGAGAATAATAGAATTAAATTATATCACCCTAGAAGGTAGAGACATACTTTTGTTGAAAAGCTCTCTAAAACTATAGCCACAAAAACAGGATTGCTTTCAGTTCATTGCGATTTTTTCAACATTTGAAAGAATTTCGTGTTTTCAAACAGTGAAAGAAGAGACATCTTAGCATTTTCTAGTTCTTTAAGTCCACGACTCTTGTTGATAAATTATTGTTTACGGGTACGTTCTTTATTTTTTTTTTTTTTGAAAATTGCCAACTGACTTCCTAAAATTTCTTCAAAGAATATTTTTGATTTGACATAAATGTACATCAAATCAATTGAAACCAATTCAGAAGATCCTATTTTATCATCATTGAACCATTTCATAATGGTTCATTGAAACACAATAAAAAGATGCCTTGCCTTGATGTTTGTACCACGGAAATGATAAGAGTATTAGCCAAGAATATGTTACGCTATATTCGAAATTTCGAACATTCTTGTTTTAGGACTCAAACATTTCGTTGGCGTATTCATATGCCGGTAACATCTGCCAACACGTCCGTGTCGAACAAACCCGCAAGGTGAAGTGTATAGACCTGACAAGAGCATATTGACAGCAAATAGGATCAAAAACGTGCCACGCCATCATCATGTCATACTTTCAAATATAGCGACCCATCAACCACGTCCGTTTATGGTACGGGTTTTCCAGCTTAATTTCTATGTCACCCGGAGCAATGTGCTTTTCACATTTATCCAAAAAGGACCTTTTCGGCGAGGAACATACGCTTAGCGTATACGTATGGAAAATGTGATTGCAACGAATATGCAAAATATCGAGCGGATATTGAAAAAATATTATGGCAGAATCAGATTGTCGATCTGAAACGCTAAGTGTGTTCTTCGTCCTCAAGTGTGTAGATTTCTACTGAAATGAAGGTCGAGACCGAGAGAAACGTTTATGATTTTCTTTTTGGTCTGGAATATGAAATGAAGTTTCTGTGGATTATGTATTTCCGTAATCGACTATGGGTTGGACAAATTGATGAAGGTCATGGGGATATTTGGATATGTTCGGAAGACAATCTTGTGAAATCTTAATGGAAATTTCGACGAAAGCCGGATGTTTATTTATGCCTTGGATGTGTGTCCTGTTAATATGTAAAGCAAAGGATTTGCTTGTAATCTGATGGTAAACGTCATAATATTATCATCAAGTATAGGCTTTTAGAATTTTCTTGAAAGAGGATATTGTATAATCAATATGTTTGCTGACACATTTTTATAGTAACTTTTACTTGAAAGCTGAAAAAAAAACACAAATCGAATTTTGAAATGGCGTGATATTGAATGTCGGGATTTTAAAAAACGGGAAAATGATGGGCGGGATATCGTACGTAACCCGTAATTTGGTTGAAATAGGTGCACAAATAAAAAAGTGTTTCTCAGAAGAACTTAAATTGGGGGGCTAGGTTTGTATGGCAGCCCCATGACCCAGTGATCCAATTTCGGTGATTCAAACATACAAACAGCCTTCAATGCTTCCTTCAATGCGTTACAAACTTCCTTTCACTCTATGAACGAAGGGTATAAAAAAAATCACAATCCAAAATACAAAACTTAGCTCGTTGGTGCAGTCAAAATATACCAATTCAGGCCTCCAAATAGAAAAAAATAGAGTAAGGCTAAATTTTGTTGTTTTTGAATCAGTGGGCTCCCAGCAAAGTACAACTGGTTTTGCTAAAAAAAAATTTGATCGGAAAGGTCCCACAAAGACAAAAAAGGATACTCTTGAATCCTTGACCGGAGGTCGGCATGCGGGGTATCATATCAAAGGGGACGTCGATTAAATTACATATCCGGTGTTTTTTCCTGTTTAAAGGACCCGGAAAGGAATAAATCGAGCTTAAATGGAAAATTTTCGAGTTTCCCGTGTATTTTCCAAAGCCATAACTACGAGAATATTTCAAGTTGTCCCTACTTTTATCACTTTTCAGAGTCTATTATAGCTGGAGATTCTACCATTAAATTTGCTAAGAAAAAAGTTGATCGGAAAGCTCTGAAAAAGGACATAAAAGGGCACTAATTTCACACCTTGATGGAACGTGGGCATGTGGGGTGTCATATCAAAAAGGACGTCGAGTGCATTTCATATCCGGTGCTTATTCTCTGTCTCAAGGACACTAAATGGAATAAGTCGGGCTTAAATGGAAAATTACGGCTTTAGAAAGATACTGATACCGGAAACACAAATTTTTTTAAGTTGAGCCCAATTTTCTCCATTGAGGGTCCTTGGAACAAGTAACAAATGCCGGATTTGGAATGTACTTGACATCCTCTTTGAATTGACACCCTACATGCCTACGTTCGACTAAGGTGTGCAATAAGTGTCGTTTTATGTCCTTTTTCAAAGCTTTCCGATCAACTTTTTTCTTAGCAAATTTAATGGTAGAATCTTCAGCTATTCTAGATTCTGGAAAATGATAAAAGAAGTGACAACTTGAATTATTCTCGTAGTTATGGCTTTGGAAAGATACACGGGAAACGCGAAAATTTTCCATTTAAGCTCGATTTATTCAGTTGAGGGTCCTTGAAACAGGAATCAAACACCGGGTATGTAATGTACTCGACGTCCCCTTTGATATGATACCCCACATGCCGACCTCCGGTCAAGGATTAAATAGTATCCTTTTTTGCCCTTTTTGGGACCTTTCCTATCAAAATTTTCTTTAGCAAAATCAGTTGTAGATTCCTGGGAGCCCACTGATTCAAAAACAACAGAAATTAGCCTTACTCTATTTTTTTCTATTTGAAATGCTAATGACTGCACTACGAGTACACAGCAGTGGCGGCTCGTCACAGTGGGCCAGGTGGGCCCGGCCCACCCAAATATTATTTATTAAACATGCCACTAAATATATTCCAAAAAACACATACCTATATTTAAAGCACATACTGTTCAAAAATCAATCAGGGTGCTTCATTCATTCTAAATTGCTATCAAATCCCATATAAAAAACGTTCCACGGCTTTTATCCTTCTTTTGTCATCATGAAATTTTCTACTTTTTTTTTATCGAGAACACTCTTTAAATTGTTTGATTTTTATAGGGTTAAAACCTACGTTTTTCTATCTCACCCAAGGTCGTCTTTTTCGTTCTACTAACGCCATCTAGATGGCAATGGTTATACGCAAAATCCATTGACTTTGAAAGCTTCGAGTTGCATGAAATTAAGGACACTGACTGCAAGTGACCACCTGCTTGCATGCTATTTGTTGGATGCAAGGGAAATTTTGCACGGAAATTGTTGGTGGGATTTTAGACAAATAAATGCCACATTAAACCGCCTCTTGGCCGGCCCAAAAGCTCAAGAACACAGTCGAACTTATAGAGTGCGAGTTTTATATGCGAGAAAAATGAGAATGTCATCTCGTATATTGTCTTTTTTCTCGCATACAAAACTCGCACTCTGTGATTTTCGAATTAATAATAGAGAGGGGTGTGTTAGATCGGACTTTTTTTTAGGTTAGTGAATGAAAATAAATACATAGCTGTTTTTTCATTCATAGGAAAATAAATGCAATTATTATGGGGTTAAATTGTGGATGAACTTTTTCCTTGCTAAAAATTTGGAAAGTAATATTTTATGACTCTTACCCCATTTTTGGAAAATAATGACTTCGATGATTTGGATTTCAATTTTGGCCGCTGTTTTCGGTTAAATTAAATTGAATCGTAGTGTTTAGCCCTTTTTTGATTCTTGTGGCGCCCAAGCATTTTGTATTGCCGTGCACGGATTTAACTTTTGAATAATTTGCAAGAAATCAGATTGTAGTGTCGTGCATAATCGGTTTTTAAATTTGAAGGTTTGGTTTTTAGCCTGTTTTTGTGCCATTCCAAAATATTGTGCCTAGTGCACGAACGGGAAACTTTTGTTGAATATTTGTTTTAGCATTTCCTGGATTGAAAATACATTGTAGTGTCATGCATGACCGTTTATCCTTTGAATTTGTGTTTTGTAGGTTTTTAACTACTCTATAATAATAACATATAGGGTTTTCCAATAAGCGCGGGTAGATATTGAAATGGACTAAAACAAGCTATGTGTGAGGTATATACGATTCTTTTATTTTATTTGAAAGATGCATATATGTACCATTGTGTGGGTAGGGAATTTAACATCATTCAAATGTCCGCCGTGGCTTGTCACGGTGGCAGGGATCCGAGTGACTCTCCCGCATAGATCCTGCTGAATTTCAGCGAATGGTTGATTGATATTGACTTTAAGGGCATAGGTCGATTGCAACTAAAGAAACCCCCACAGAAAAGGTTTAAAGGGGTCAAACCACATGATCTTGGGAGCCAATTCCCGCAAAATAGGCGTGAAATTTGTTTTAACGAAAACTGATTTTGATAATAAAGTTTTATCACTTGAACGCGCTTCTCAACCGTGTAACTTGCCATGAGTGAATAGTAAATAACAGAAATCAGTAAAGTGATCAATTCTGATCCTCATGGCAAAAACGCTCTAGACGTCTGCGTTGGTTCTTTCTGGACAGTGCATAGCTATTTATTATAACCCTGATTTTTATAATTTAATATTTGTTAGCCTCATGAAATGCCTAAAATTGTTCACAATTTTAAAATTCAAGTTGGTATGCAGATACTGGCATAGAGCACAAATAAAATCAACTCCAACTATTTTTTTATGCGTATTCTTATTGTAGTTTGCAAGATAATTTAAGACGCAAATATATTAATTCTTACAATAGTATACAGTAATATTTCGAGATATATTTCGAACAATATTTGAGCTCATTTTTTTACTGTTTTTTTTAGGCGGAATCGGTATGGGGGAATAGGTATCAATACTTTTCTTAGTGGCCCACCCAGATTCGCAGAGCACGAGCCGCCACTGGTACACAGTGCCTTTTTTATTTCTTGTTTGTATTGTCCTTGGTGATGATCGCACGAAAAAAAAACCCCTCACTACTCACAATTTTCACCCTCCAAAACCATCAAAAAAATCCATCCTCAAAAAATAAACCACGCACAATCTCCCGCCAAGAACACTGTCTTACGACTTGTCAACCGCATTCTCCTATGTGATGAGGATTGGGAAATTTTGGACTGTGCTTTGAAAATAACTTTTTGAAGATTTCTGGTTCATTGGAATCTTGAAGGCTATTCAGCGTAGCAACAAGTTAGGAGGGCTTTGGAGCGAAACATTTTTTTTTAAAGCAGTTTGAAGCGAGAACTTCGAGCCATATTTTACTGTATGTTGCGCTGAAGAACTGACTTCTTGTTACGAGAGATGGCCTCAGCGATTAGTCGAATCTCTGGGAGAAAAAAATCGATTAGGTACTCATTGATTGTCTAGGTGTTTCTCCATCGCTCTGCCAAAGATGCATCAAACTTTAAAATAATACCAGAAAACTGTAAACTAAGTATTTTACCTTTTTTATATATTTTATTTTCAGTTTCTTAATTTGTACTAAAGAATGAATATGTACTTTCAAAAGTACGATTTTTCATAAAAACTGCAGAATTCCAGCCTACTAGTTGAATTTCCGTGGAAAGCCGTTAAATTGCAGCAATAAGAACGTTTTTAGAAGCGCACTTGTATTTTCTTTTTGGGGCAAATTACTAATTCCACTTAGTCTAAGAAAAATACTATATTTGATCGTCAAAAATCCTACATCGCGGGATTTTTGCAGGATGGTTGGTGATGGCTCCCAGATTATGGGAAAAAAATGTCCCAACCGATTGTAAGTCCGGAACCTTAAAACTAGGGGGCTTCGCCCCCTGCTCGCTTCGCTCGCCAAACCCCTGGGGGCGAAGGCTAATTTCGGGCGCGGCCGAAATTTGGATACCCTTCGCTCACCTTGGGCTAAAATTTTTTTGGGGCCTATATATGACTAATATTCAATCCCCCTCATTCTTTTTCTTCCGTCTTGACAAAAGTTTTGTGCTTGGTTGAATTAAGTGGGCAAATAAAAATATTTACTCTGAAAATTGTATTGGGGTTGCGGGATCATGACCCCAAAGTACGATTACATTCGTTTTTAACTTTTTTGTTGCTTTGGTAAAGACACATTAATTCAAGGTTTTGTGAAATTAGTGCAAAAAATGTTTCATAGAAGAACCAAAATGGGCGTTGGGTTTGTATGGCCACCCCATGATCTCTGACCATTTGATCAATTCTTAGAAATGTATTGTGCCATCAAGAGAAACACGTTTGTGTGGAATTTGTTTGAAATTGATGCATAAATAAAAAAGTTTTTCTTAGAAGAACCTAATTTGGGGAGTTACGTATGGCAGCCCCATGACCCTATGGTCCGATATGATCCAATCTTACGTATGTTTTGTGTCATCAATAGAAAAACATTTGTGTGAAATTTGGTTGGAATTGGTACACAAATAAAAAAGTTTTTCTTAGAAGAACCTAATTTGGTGAGTTGGGTTTGTATGGCAGCCCCATGACCCCATTGTCCGATTTTACCGATTCAAACATACAAACTGCCTGCAGCAAAAGGAAGCATTTGTGCTAAATTTCAGCTTCATAGCTTTTAAAATGGCCGAGTAAAACGCGTCGCAACAGGCAGACAGACGGACAGACGGACATCGCCCAATCGACTCCCCAAGTCATGCTGATCATATATGTATACTTTTTATATCGTCGGAGATGCTTCCTTCAATGCGTTACAAACTTCATGACAAAGTTAATATACCCTTTCACTCTATGAGCGAAGGGTATAAAAAGGGGGAAAGGGTTTTTTTTTTCGTTTACTTGCGATTATTTCAAAAACGACAAAAGATACAGAAAACTGTTCTGAAAACGAAATTTCCTTTGCAATGATATACAACACATTAGAATTTTTTTTGTAAAATTCGGCGCTAGACTAAAAAACAAATTAGAATATTTTCATTTTATACCTTTTTTAAAAGCTACATAACTCTTGAAAAAATACTATTTCAGCCGTGAAATTTTGTGGAAGCATCCACAATAAGTTCAGGATCATTTTGGGGAAAACATTCAGTCGCTCC
This sequence comes from Microchrysa polita, assembly GCA_949715475.1. Taxonomy (NCBI): domain Eukaryota; kingdom Metazoa; phylum Arthropoda; class Insecta; order Diptera; family Stratiomyidae; genus Microchrysa; species Microchrysa polita. Next base: position 14,467,334 of record OX454419.1, read on the forward strand.
GACCAAAGACCCCCATTATCCCCCCCCCCCTCGTTTGAATTTGGCAAAATGGCATCATGTCCATAACTCCCCCGAAATTGGAGCAGAAAGTTAAATTTTGGTTTATTGCGATTTGAAGGCATATAATCACCCCACCCATAAAAAATCAGCTTAATCGGATAAAAACTAAGGGTACCTGCCATACAAAGTGATCCATCAGGAGTTTGTTCTACGCACTACTCATTTTATAAACTGTAGAGCAAAGTTGTCTTGGGTCACTTTGTGATTTTCCCCCTTTTTTTAAGGCTGCGAACTCCCAATCGGTTGGGACTTTTTCCCATAATCTAGGGACCATCCCCAACCATCATGCAAAAAAATCAACGATGTAGGATTTTTGCCGTTAGATGGCCATATTTTGACTTAATTTTCTTAGGCTAACTCTTATGTAAGATAAGAAGGAATGGCTTCAAACATTACCAAAAGCTCTGGTACCTCAGCTAAAATCCAATCAACAACAAAAAAATGCACTCGGTTAAAATCCACCAACTTTTTTGTAATAAGTAGAGCAGATTGCATACATTTTCCCGATTTCAACCAAATCTTAAACCAAATCTATACGAAATCGTGGTAAAATGTGGTGAATTCCGCCTGAGTGTATGCAACACACATCTTTTAAATTTAAATGTCACGTTTACAGTAGAGGTAGTATAGTTCAAATCGACTCGTTTTTCCGTTCTGTCTACGTTATAAACCAGTAACTGTAATTTTTCTATTTTTTCACGAACCAAATTTTTTACGGAGATTTTTATAAGCTATATTGCATTTCATGTTTCATGTTTCAAGCAAAAACTTGGCACTAAATTGGGGTCAGTTGGAGTTCGGCTTTTCACTGACGGTTTTGACTTATGGTCTCACTTAGGAAATACTTGAATTTCGAAGGCCTTTGCGAAACATGAAATTGGATTATGTTATTAATTGATGGCACATACATGTGGGCATCGCAGTTCTGCATATCAAAATCCTGATACCTACGAGATTTTTTAGTTTTCGAGCAGTGTATGGCTGTCCTGTCTTGGAATATCTGGAGATTCCACGCCTGAAACCTTTCGATTTAAACACATAAAACGACGAATTGAGAACGAGCTGATCGCCTGTTCGCAGTTGTTTGCAGTGTTTTTGAGTCAAACCTGCAACGCTTTAAAACATGGTAGTGCATCGATTCTTTAGTATACAACAGTAAAAAAAATTCCGTGGTTATTAAGCAAGGGTAGGACAACTGCTCCTCCCTGATTCTCCTGGCTACGCCCATGGAAAAGTATGTACTGCCTGTCATAACTATAGCCGCACCATAAGACAGACTGATACTTGGAAATTGATAGATAGCACAGTTATTTCACATATTATATATTTAGGGGATATTAAAAAGACAAATAATTCTGCAAAAAAAAACCTTTTATTTTAAACCGTTATTCTTCTATAAAGGAAAATCTAAATTTTCGGTCCGTCATAACTATAGCCGCACTTGAAATCAGTATGGTACAAACTGTTTAAAAAGCCGAAATCGAGGAAACTAATAACGGGAAAAATCTTTTTAAATAAAATTGACTCTGAGGAATTATTTTGTTCATTTCTCAATAAATCATTATAACAGGTTTTCAAGATTTCTGCTTAGAGAAGTCATTCTCCAGGGGCGAACCCAGGAATTTATTTCGGGGGGTGATTTGTATTTGCAAAGTGGCTCATGAAATCCAACGCTTTAAATGTTCTTAGACCTTAGGCTTAAGAGTGCCCATATACTGTGCGATCGATTGACCAATCGATATGACGCCCGTACAGCACATACACGGAGCTTGAAGACGATAGGAAGGACGATAGGGAAGACAAAAACTCGCATGCGTGGATATAGCCAATGACCGCCACAACCACAACATGTCAAAAAATCAGCAACTGAAAACACATGATTATCATGACAGATTGTATGGAAAATTGCATGGCAATATGTTCCACTTCCACACGTCCAATAAAAAAAATGGATTAGATGGTCACATACACCTTCCAATTTATCGGGCAATCAAAAAAATGCTTCAATCGGTTAGAAGGTCTATGGGCACTTTAAAACGATAGTCTGACGTCGGGCATAGTGAAAATCATCACTTAGGTATTTGATTTATCAATAAAGATATTTTGTGTGAATTTTATTCATACCTATAATTTTTATTTTAAAATTTCGGGGGGTGTTTCATCCCCCAAATCCCCCCCTTGGTTTCGCCCCTGGACTCCTCAGTATCGATAACCGTTTCTTTTACATAGAAAACTATTTGAAATTGTATTTATCTTATGAATTTCACGTAATAATGTTTCCTAAAGATTTCATGTATTATTTTGTTGAAAGAGGGGCAACCTCCGTAATATCTGTTACATTGGAACCTTGAAGTGCAATGATTGTCGAGAGATGATGCAATCTCTTGCTAGAAAATCAGTTATGTGCCATGACTTCTGTACTAGGATATTCCAGAGAAGTAGTGATTGTATTAGAGGTTGTTACATCAACTTTTAAACACATAATCAGCCTTGCAACACTATTAAGGAACTCTGTCCAAAATTTGTATTGAGATATATGAAAATCTGGCAAGTGCGCATTAAAAGTATTGGACAGGATAGTCTACCCATAGAATACTTGATATCGTTACTTCCAGCATAGGAAAAACTTCATAGGATTGTCCGGACGATAAACTGCTTCCATTTTATAAGGCGGATAGGACACATAATGGATTTTAAAGCAAGAGATTGCATCATCTCTCACCAGTCGTAGTACCTAAAGTTAGTTGCAATGTTTCAAATGATGGAGAGGAACCTGCCATTGATCCAAATCCTATAGATATGACATACCGGAAATTTAGTTTTTCCTTTATACAGAGATAACGGTTTGAAAAAGAAGGAAACTTTATGTGAAATTATTTGTGTTTCAAGTATCCCTTTTGTTTATAGTATGTGGAATAACTTTGCTCTCTTTAAATTTCCAAGGAGGAGTCCGTCTTTTGGTCCGGCTAATGTTATGACAGGCAGTGTATATGTACCTTCAAAGTACTTACACGACTACTAAAAGAAACGCACGGAACATCTGAAATTGATACAACTTTCCCTCGATGACCTTGCTGTAATTTCCCGGCCGGCGGACATTCTAAAATATCGAATTACATCCTGAACGAAAACAAAACGAGACCGAGGCTAATTTCGGGCGCGGCCGAAATTTGGATACCCTTCGCTCCACTCGGGCTAAAAGTTTTTTCTGGCGTACCTATGACTAGTGCTCAGTCCTCCCCGCTTCCATGCTTTTGAATTTTCTCATAAGTGCCGTGGCGAAGATTTAGTGGGCGAAGCGGGGACTTGGGTTTCTTATAAGAACCAAAAAGAGGGGGAAGGGGGTTGTAGGGCAGCCCTATGGGCTTTACATCAATTTTTACGTATGTTTGTGGCATCAATTAAAACACATTTGGTTCAGATTGGTGCACAAATAAAAAAGGTTTTCTTCGAAGAACCTAATTTGGGGGTTGGGTTTATATGCCAGCCCCATAACCCCATGGTCCGATATAATTCATTTTTGCATATGTTTTGAACCATCACTAAAAATACATTTCCATGAGGTTTTGTTGAAATTTGTGTCCAAATGAAAAAGTATTTTTTAGAAGAACCTAATTTTGGGGTTCAAGTTTGTATGGCAGCCCCACGATCCCATAGTCCGATTTCATTTATTTTCACGTTTGTTATGTGGCATCAATAGAAATATAATTTTCTGCGGATTGATTGAAATTGGTGTGCAAATAAAAACGTTTTTCTTAGAAAAATTTGATTTGGGGGGCTAGGTTTGTATGGTAGCCCCATGACCACATGTTCCGACTCCATCTATTTAAACATATGTTGCGTGTCATCAATAGGAACACATTTGTGTGAAATTTGGTTGAAATTGGTGTATAAATACAAAAAAATTCTTAGAAGAACTTAATTTGGGGAGATAAGTTTCCATGACAGCCCCATGACCCCATTGTCCGATTTGGTCCATTTTTACATATGTTTTGTGGTATTACTAGAAACACATTTGTGCGAAATTTGATTGAAATCGATGAGAAAATAAAAAAGTTTTTCTTAGAAGAACATAATTTGGGGGACTAGGTGTGTATGGCAGCCCCACGATCCCATTGTCGGATTTGATCGATTTGTACATATCTTGTCTGTTACCAATTAAAACACATTTGTGTGAAATTTGATTGAAATTGGTGCATAAATAAAAAAGTTTTTCTAAGAAGAACCTAAATTTGGGGAGTAGGTTTGTATGGCAGCCCCACGACCCCCTTTTCGGATTTTAGCGAATCAAACATACAAACAGCCTGCAACAAAAAGAAGCATGTGTGCAAAATTTCAGCTCCATAGCTTTTAAACTGGCCGAGCAAAACGCGTCGCAACAGACAGACAGACAGACAGACGGACAGACGGACAGACGGACAGACGGACATCGTCCAATCGACTCAGCTCGTCACGCTGATCATATATATACATATTTTATATGGTCGGAGATGCTTCCTTCAATGCGTTACAAACTTCATGACCCTACGCTTAATAAGCGAAGGGTATAAAAACTATCCATTTCGATAGTCGGCTATCAATACCATAATGTGGTAATGGTCAATTCTTTCGATGACCATAAATGATCTGAAATTTTCGGCAGTATCCCCGTCTGCCCCCCACGGGCGTTTGTTGTGCGTACAACTTAATGCATTGCCATGTGGTAGGGTCAATGATATCCAATACCAAAAATGCGTGGGTTATAATGACTTTAGTGAATAACCCTGCTGACAGGTCTATTCCCACATTTATATGTCCAACAAAAGTTGGACTCGCTGACCCTAGTACAGTTCTCATGTATTGTCCTTTTAGATATGTAGCTAGCAGACTAGCACAAAAGAAATTGATACGCCCCACCCAGCCCATAGGATCTGGACCAAATAATTCTGTGTGGACATGGAATAATGATCGGCCATTCATACTGACCGGCATCGCATTTGATATCTTCCTTTATGCCTATAGATGTCCTATGGTTGCTAGAGAGGCTTGCTTTTTGAATCCATTATATCGAAAGTCTCTCATTTCACCCGACCCCAGATAATGGATTGATTGTAATAAAATAGCGTTCCGCCTTCGAGCAGGATGGAAATTATAGTTTTCGGAAGTTCAGGCCAAAGGAACGTATGTAGGTATATGGCGAACCGTGCAAATGATATATTTTTGCTTTTGGTTTCTCGGATCGTACACACATTCCTCTGGGAATTGGTGAAAATTGCTGGCCGAGACTGTTTTGTATGGAAACGATAGCAGTGCCAATGTGTATGATAAAATACATTCGATAAATCGATTGCGTTCGCCATACCATAAGGCAACTCTACAAGGACTGGGAGCTATTGTGCTAAGTGCTACATTGCAATTATACAAATGGAAGTATGGAAAATATCGACTGAATGGATATGGGTTTTTTTTTTGCCGAACGAAAATTAATGCTAAACTCAGAACTATTGAAGAAAATTTATTCGAAAATTTAAAGCTTATTTTATAAACTAGTTAAAAAAAACTGTCTGAATATCACCTCTTTTCCGTGACAATTAAAAACGTATTAACCTGCATCCTTTTTCCAAATATCAATAGAATTTCCTTCAAATTTATAGAAAAACCGTGATTCCGAATGCAATCTAAAACGTTGATACTTTCAGAATCCTTTTTTTTTAGATGACTCGGCATTAGACCTAAAAAAGCTCTGCATAGCTAAGACGTAGTAGACAAAATCCTGAAATACCGAAGTAATGAAATTCCTTCGCAAATACGAGAGCACACAGTTCATTACATTATACGTATTGCATTACCGTACCGTTTTCACCTCTTTTGCGATTGCCACCAAAAAGCTTACAACTTAGACGTGAAATGGGATTTTAATTAAAAAACGAATCACAAAAGGACCTTCCGACGCTTTTGTCATTGTTTGAGCAAGTATACAGAGAGGGAAGCTGAAAATTGCAAGGTGCAACTGCTATAAACGAATTGATGATGCAATGGAATTGCTTTCCTTTTCAGTTGAATGAGTTCTCCTTTTAGAGTTTTTACATCTTATAGTGTAGTAGGGATCAACACTTAATTTTTGCGAAATTGTCTTTTAAAGACGAATAAAATATCCTTTGAAATGTGATAATAAAATTCACTGGGATAATACAAAGAAATTTACTCTTTTGTTGTCATTATATGAACCGTTATACAATTTTAAAAGAATATTGTTCGCTTGATAAAAAAAAGCAAATAGACTTAATTGGGCCATTGAGCCTTACAACAGGATATAGGCTACGCTTATAAAATAAGAGGATATTATCCACTCTATTATTGTTTTTTTTACGACGCTGTGTAATGATTGCCATGCAATTGCGAGTCGCCGGGCTATATTTTTGAACAATTTGATTTGATCACGACGGGAAGATGACTTATCGCGGCCAAGACAAGCCATCTCAAGATCCCAGCAACAAAGTCTTGGGAGAAAGAAAACAGGTTGTCGTCGTCTCACCTGAGAATTTGGGTACGCGAAGTCGTGGGAGAAATTTGGGGAGTCGGATTCGAATCGTCTTAGGAACAACACCTTGCCACCGCGTAGAAAGAATTAAAAGTAACGGTACATGTGGCAAAAAGTAAAGATTCGCGCGCGAAATGGAGTTGTGAATCCACATATGTAAAAAGTCACAGCTCGCCGCGCCTTAAGGGCGGTCCCCCAAAATTGAGTTACATCTGGTTAGGCATTGGGGACCGCATGGTCGGGTTAAACTTTGAGGTTAGAGGGTAAAGATGGCCGGGGTTCACTAACATCGGGGCCCCCGAGCATAAAAGGATGTTGCCTTATTTGGCGGACGCCAGCCTCTTTTTCGCTTTTCCCCTTTTTAATTCCTTGTGTTCGTTTTGAGTTCCCGAAGGCACGTGGTTTTTGTGAGTTTGATGGAGTAAGGGGCTACGAGCGGCCGCATCTCTAACCGACTTTAGCATACCAGCACGTGCCGTTGCCTGCTCGTAGAAGAGCGTTTTCGATCCTTGGGATCCGCTCCGTCCCCCGGTCGCCCTGGTGCGACCACCATTATAACTGTACAGCTCCTGCAGCTTGACGTGTTTTAAAAGTGTGGCAAATTTCAGAAAGAACAGCGAAAGCGTTCTCGAGTTATGAATATTAATATTTGTCCCCGCTTGTAGGCGCCACTGGCTTAACAAAATATTACTCCAAGCCATTTAAATCCCCAAATGTCAACAAAAGTCAAAACCTTTCGTATCGGGGTTGGACGACAACATATCCTTCATTTTGTCACCATAAAAAGGAAAAAGCCACAAAATACGCTCTTACATCATAATCCTGGTGGCTTAGTACATCCTTTGAATTTCAGTATCGTCGAGCTTGCGCTGGTGGGCTTGTGCTCTGCAGTTATGCACAAGGATAATTGTGGCGCTAGCTAATCGCAGTTGTAATCATTCATTGCAGCAGTAACAACACATTCACTCGGAAAAGCAGGAACCGCAATTCTCTTATGTCGCAAAACAGAAACCACCAACTACCCTACCCACTTCTAAATTCCTCTCCGAACCGACTGTATAGTCATGGGCAAAATTACGAAATATTGTCGAGAGTCGAGTAGAACATACAATCTCTGCAAATTTATTATGGTGAAGTGGATGGCAATCTGACGTCTGTGTAATATATTTTTGACGGAAATTGTCATCATCCGAGGATGTGTTTTAATCCTTTTTTTCGGGATACCCTAGAGTTATTCTTTAATTTCCAAGTGCTAGGCATTTTTTTTGTACTGGTTTGGTTAAGTGGTAATTTTTCCGTTTGTTTGTTTCTTCGTTTGGTAATACGAATATTCATGAGGGGCTGATTTAATTAGCAGAAGAAATTTGCAATGAGGGTTTTTACGAGTAATTGCGGATAAATAGGCTTTAATGAATGGACGGAAAATAATGGTTTGGGCTTAAATTAGAATAAAATTGTGTTGCTTCTGTTATAAAAGGAAAGACAGGCGGATTTTAAAAGCAAGTTACGAAATGAGTCATCTTAAGATATATCCTTATCAGGCTTGCGGAACCTACCCGTTTTATACCAGGCAATAATTCGTCAATCTGGGACAAAAAAAAAACTGTTGTTATATGTCAAACGGAAGCTTGAGCCTGATTAAAAGCAGCAATCAAATGGAAAAACATTTGAAAATAAATTGATTAATTATAAAATAAATGTCGTCTGGAAAGTAAGCGATACTTGTTGCCTGATGTAATCTCTGGCAGGAAATACCAGCAGAATGTTTAAAATAGGATCAAAAATAGTTCTTAGGAAGTACTCCATTCCATTCGTTACTTCCTGGTTGGGAGTACTCAATAGCATGGGCGTAGCCAGGATTTCGGTCAGGGGGGCAAGCGCGAAATTTTTTTAACATCAAGATTTGCTTAGGAGTTGACATCGTTGGTCGCGAAATTATTGTTAGGCAAAATTTAGAGTAGTCTGGCTAGTGTAATGGTTAGTGCGCGCACTTTCGGTGCACAGGGTCATGAAATCGAGACTCATCGTGAACGAATTCAGTTTATGGTGATTTCCACAATCACGCCCCTTGTGACGAACTATGATCTCACTCAGATGTTAAACGAGTACCCATTTTGGGGATAAATAACATTGCTTAGCGTGCTGTTGATCTTAAAACCTCAACAAAAAAGCAGTTGGGAATTGGATGTCACTAACACATCTGTGGCCTTGGTCCCATGTTGGACTGTCGCGCCTGTTTTTATTTTTTTATTTTAGAGCAAATTTTAGGAAAGGATAGTCGAGAACTATTTTCTGCACCATTTAACGAAAAATGGGCTGAACGTGTGAAGACTTTTACTGGTGACTCTGATTACATACAACTGGCCTCTGATTCTGCTTTTCAGACCATAGCTCGTCTATATTCAGTGATATTGTTGGCTTTTGGACTGCATATTCCACTTGCGAGATCAATGTCCGTTTTAAATTCTGACTTTGCTTGGTTCTAGATGATCGCATCTCCTGCCGAAACATACCAAGAAGCTTCTTATCTCACATTCACAGCATCCATAGAAAAAAACATTATCCGACAGTCGGCTGGAAACATTTAGGGAAACATGCTTTTCCTCTTCCTTAAAATAAGCTCTTAAGCTATTTTTCCTCTTCCCAATAGGAGCCCAAGCGCTTCAGATGCTCCTCTGTCCTCTTTATTCAACTGAGAGTCCAATCTCTTTAGCTCCTCAACCCAGCTGCTCCTCTGCGCTTCTACAATAACATCGGGAGTCCTAGCTAACCCTCCACAGAACCAAATCTCACAGTTAAGTTTAGAACCGAGTTGGGCTATTTCCGATGGTAGTATTTTGAACTTGTATGATGAAGTTTCGACATTTAAGTACTCTCGCACAATATCAACGATCTGAGCGTTATAGCTGTGGATCTCGAGAAGGAGTTAAATGCAGTCGGGTTAAAGAAAAAATTAAACAAACCAAAGTGCCTAGTCTGAGTGGAAATTAAACTCCCCCATAAATATTATTTAGACAATATTATTGCCGTTGATGGCGGTATGAAGAGCATTCCACAGCCAAGTGCTTTCGGTGGGCTATCCACAATCTTGCAAACCAGATTATAAAAACCAAAGCAGTTGTAAAGGAGCAATACTTGGAAAGCTGTAACTATAAAAAAGCAGCAAACAATCATCAAGACTTAAGATCTAACCAGATCAGTTTCTTTCTATGGATGCCTGCGAACTAAATCCTACCTACAGTGCCGGATTAAGACCCTTTGGGGCCCCTATGCATAAAACAATTGAGGGCTACTTTTTTTGTGAACGGTCTTCAAATAAAAGCCTTAAATTATGTGTAAGAAATATCTTCGTAATAAACGGGCGGTCGCCCCTCCCTGTCCGTCCTCCCCCCCCTGGCTACGCCAATGCTCAACCGACCAAAGCAGAAGCTCATGCTCGTAGTAAATCGTCTCCGAGAAGACACGCTGACCTTCTGCAGACGTGCCGCTTTTGCCGAAAACGAGTGGAACTGCTTCAGATTTCAGATCAATTAACGACCAATTGCCATACCAACGATCGTACGATAAACTGCAATTTTCTTTGGCTACATTACCGTACGTATGTAATGCAAACAAAGAAAATGACCGTTGATCGTACGATCGATTGGATGGTGTGTGGCGACTTTTACATTTAAATTTTTGGTGGCTCATGCGGAACAGTACTGGAATGGACTCTGACAAAGCCCAACTCAGCACTCCCAAAAAGGTGAAACCGCCCGCCATGCCAGTACACCCTGCATGAGTTTCGCTGAAGTTACCATATCGGATATCTGCGAAATCATCAACCGCGTCTTAAATTGGAAAGAGCGCGGGCTTGATAAGGTGCAAAATGTCAGGAAGAAATGTTTCCCGAGTATTCAGGGTATGCTTACATAACAACCCAAACGGCAAAAGGCAATCGTGACGATATTCCACCTTTACTCACTGAAGATGTTACATAGGTACCTATTTGTTACCGAAAAGGGAAACGGTTGGTAAAAATGATGACACAAGACCGATAACGTGATTGCTATAAAGTTGCTCGTATCTTCCGAGATACAAAAAGAAATTTAAAAAATACCGGCGTACAGAGGGCTGCGCCCGCAATACGAGGGTTTTTTAGAATTTTAATGCACAGTGAATATTTTGTGTACATATATTTTATAAGCAATAAATAAGTATTGTGCACAACATTAATGAAATGCTCCCTGTAAATCTATTTTTGGATTGGTCTAAATAAACGCGTTCCACCTCTAATTAGACCAATCCAAAAATAGATTTACTATTTGTATATTTTTCGATTCAAGATTTCTGATGTTTCTGATGATTGTTTCATCAATTTAAAAGATATGCATTGAAGAAATGCTTAAGAGGCTTGCATTGTGAAAGGCGCTTACTAAATACTTATTTGGCTATATTTCCGGTTTGGATACATTTATTCGAATGAAAATTCGTAGACATATTCTATATGTAATTTTCTAAAAAACCTTAGCAGAATTTTCATATTTGGAAACCTAAGAGGAGCTACACACGAACAAAATTGAAATTTTATAAATTTACTGTTATTTACTTTTCCTTAGCAAAAGTCAACAGTCTTAATATTTAGCGTATATAAGGCCCTACTGACCAATCTTCGTGCAAAGTTTCATATCGATCCCTATAACGGTTTAGAAAAACGGAGCTCGAAAAGGAAGATTAACTTTAAACGCCAATAACTTTTTACCGTTACTCGAAACTTGAAAATTTGATATGAGGTGTACTCGTTTAGATCTTTGAGTTAAATACCCATATGTCAATTTCCGATAAAAACTAAAAAAGTCTACTTTTTTCAAACGTTCGGGACACCCTGTTGTCTTCTTGTTACCAACTTCTAAGGTATATGTGCCGAAGACTGTAACCATTCTGCACATTCCTACCAAATTTCATGACAATTGGTTGAGCTGTTCGCGAGTTATTTACTGAACAGACGGACAGACGGACGGACGGACGGACGGAAAAAATCGATTTCATAAGGGTTTTTTGAAAAAAAATTTCTAAAAAACCCTAAAAACGGTTTTTCATGAATTTTTTTCATTTGATTTTTTATGAAAACCCGATTTTAAAATTTCTTTAAAGTTTGAACGGGTGTATCTCGGAAGATACGAGCAACTTCGTAACGGCTAAGGCGTCGTTTTATTTAAAATTGCATGTCGTTTCAGAAAGTGAAGTCATATCTCGGATGCAACGTTTGGTGGTGTTGCAAATTTTGATTTAGTTGGGCAAGTCGGGCATTTTTACAAAAACGGTTAAACATAGAGGGGTCCCATTGTACATTAATGTTATCAAAATGAGCCACACTACCTACCATTAAATTATTCTCCACCTTGCATATTATTGATCAGTGTGACGAGCGGAATCGATTGAGCGATGTCTATCTGTCTGTCTGTCTGTCTGTCTGTCCGTCTATTGCAACGCAAACTAGTCCCTCAGTGTTGAAGCTATCGGGCTGAAATGTTGTATATGAGTTTCTTTTTAGTGTCGAAACGAATGGAATCAGACCATGCGGTCGTGGGGCTGCCCCTGAAAATTACATTCTTCTAAGAAACACTTTTTCTTTGTGTACCAATCTTAACCAAACTTCACCGAAGTGTGTTATTAGTAAAGCATGAAGACATATCTAGGAACGGGTGAAATCGGAACATTTCGTCATAGGGCTGACATACAAACCAACTCAATAACATTTTCAATAGGCTATGATCAATAAATAAGTCATAAGTCATAAGGCCGTCGGGCGCACCCGGCCTGACAGGCCAGCAAAACAGTTTCTGGTCTGCTCCACGCTAGTAGAGTGGCCCACAACTTTTTAGCTCCGTTTACTCGTCTAACTTTAAGAGTCTCACACAATGCCTACCTATTGTTTTCCATGGTCCGTTAGTTAGCTGTGTGGTAAGGACTCTGGCTTCACAGGCCGGGTGCGCCCGATCTCGTCATAATTTAGAATGTATACCCTAACTACGCGAAAGCGCTGCATCAAAGATGCTTTTCCACATTTAATTTGGAGCATTAAGAACCTTTTCAAATAACGATTATCAATTTAGACTGCCTACCTTTCATTAATTTCAATTTTTCTAACGAACAATGGATGCGGCATTTTTCATAAAATTTTCTCTCTTGGGTTTTTTCTTGTAAATCGATAATTTTATTTCTGTATTAAACTGTTAAGCAAATAGGTTTCTTAGTACTATATTTACTTTAATTACATCCCTTAGATACTAATAACTTAATTTCCGAAAAGTTTCAGAAATTTGTAGTAACATAGTAAGGAAAAAGGACCCAAATAGATGGGTGGCCTATCAGGCCGAGTGCGCCCGATCTTGTTTTGATTTGGGGTGCGCCCGACGGAGGGTTAAGCCTAGAGAGATAATCATATTTTTTTACCCCTTAAAAGATAATACGTCGATTCGCCGTATTGCTAGAAAACATATCCTTAGAATCTTATTGATCGGTTTCACCGCTGTTTGTATTTTTAATTTATATCAATCAAAAACACTTTTTCCTTACTACAATTTATTTTTCGTTTTGCAAATATATATTTCAAATGCAACTTGCATTCTTCTTCAGTGCGAGTGTTTCCTTATAACTTTTTTCTTTAGGATAACATACTTGAAAATGTTAAACATATGATCATATGTATCCAATATTAACCTATTTAAGCCATGTTTTGGCAAAATGAACATTTATTTGCGTATGTGCGGATTACGTAATATTCATTTTTAAAAAGTGTTCCTATGAGAAAGCTGAATAGCTGAAAAAAAGGATCTCTTTATTTGGGCGAGTTTTTGATGGTTATATCTAAGTAACAAGAGAGTTTTTACATAGATCTATAAAAATATCAATTTGAAAGAATTAGCATATTTTTCAGTGCAAATTTGGAATAAATTTTTTACTGACATTAGTGATATTCGACGTGTGACCCGCTAGTATGAAAGACTGTGTGGCACTCACGCCAATAATTTTGCCACATAGTTACGCCTTTTGATATGACCTACTGAGTTAAATGTTAGAACCAACTAATGAAAGCTGTAGCTTAGCTTATGAGATATAATAAAACGAACATTTTCTGCACGTCGATTCGACTTAGATTATCTCTCTAGTGTTAAATGAGGCAATGCCGTAATAAGTGATGTCTATGAATACGAAGTTCTCTTAAGGACTCCCTTATGTAGAAAAAACGCTTACGCCCGTATTTATAAACATACCTTAACTCAAGGAGACCTTTAGTCAAGGATGCCGAAATTCAAAAAATTAAAAAATGTCTTTTCCAGTAGTTTTTCTTTGAAATAATTTATATTTACGAGTGGATGCATCCTTGATTTAAGGCGAAACTCAAGGAAACCTTAAGTTTTCAATAGAATTGAAATATAATAAATCAAGGTAGGTAACTAGCTACCTTGACTTCAAGTGAGGTTGACTATAGAAAATTTCAAAGCTTCCTTGAAATCGCCTTAAATCGAGAATGCATTGACGACTCGTAAATATAAATTATTTCAATGAAAACTACTGGAAATGAAATTTGATTTTTTGAATTTCGGCTTCCTTAACTATAGGTCTCCTTAACATGGGCGTAGCCAGAGGGGGGCAGAGAGGGGCGCTTGCCCCCCTGATCGATGATTATGTTAAAAAAAATCCTTACCGATGTAGTAAAAGAAATTGCTCCCCTTTACAATGCTAGAAGGCGTAAAAATGCGAGTTTGATTCCAGGCACTACCCAAAATTTTCTGCTGCTGAGACTGTAGTTTAGAAAACTGAAATACTTGTACTTTTCTGGTCCTTGATATCCGGAACTGGGATACCTACGTGTGAGCATCATGAATCGATAACATAAGTAGATCAGAAATGAATCTCTCCCTTAGGGAGACTCTTTTTTCTTTTGCGAAAATCCCATATTTGCAGAACACAATTTTAACTGTCACATAAAGGTCTCTCCGGGAAAGTAGTGGAATTGAACTTCATTCAATCTGAAAGTGATTTTAGTGACAAATGGTATACAGCTTTGCCTAGAGATTCATTTTGTAGCTGAATCATACCAGCAATGAAATTTAGCCACTGTCAATATTATGTTAAATGTGGAGGAAATCTTATCAAAATCGACCGTATTTCTATCAAAAAAAGATTTATAAATTTTGTTCAGAAGAAAAACAGTGACAGACGACAGAAACTGATCTCTTGGCCAATTTCTTTTAAATCGCAAGTCGAATATGCAGTCCGAGAGACAAAAATAGCACTGAATATTGACGAGCTACGGTCTAAAAAGCAGAAATTGGAGGCCATTTGAATTTAATGCGCCATTATTACACAAACTTACCATCATAAGCACGAATTCCTCAATGACAGAAGACGCCATCTGTGGTAAAATTTAAGAAAAAGATTTTTTGCAAAAATATTAAATTTGTTATCAAATTCAACTCCTAAGAAAATCATGATGTTGAAAGAATTTCGGGCTTGTATGTATTCCTAAATGTCTCCAGCCGATTGTGGAATAATGTTTCTTTCTATGGATGCTGTGGATGTAAGACAAGAGGCTTCTCGGTGTGTTTCGGCAGGAGATGCGATCCTCTAGAACCAAGCAGAGCCAGAATTTAAAACGGACATTGATCTCGCAAGTAGAATATGCAAGTCCAAAAACCAAAAATAGCACTGAATATAGATGAGCTACGGTCTGAAAAGCAGAATCGGAGGCCAGTTGAATGTAAATCAGAATCACCAGTAAAAGTCTAAACAAGTTCAGGGGCCATTTTTCGTTAAATGGTGTAGAGAATCATTTTCGACTGTCCTTTCGTAAATTTTAGCTCTAAAATTTAAAAAACAGGCGCGAGAGTTTAACATTGGACTAAGGCCGCAGATGAGTTAGTGACATCCAATTCCCAAGATCCTACCTGCGTTTTAGTTGAGGTGTTGAAATCAACACAGCAATGTTATGTATCCCCATAAATGGGTACTCGTTTAACATATGAGTGAGAATAAAGATGGTCACAAGGGATGTGAGTTCGGAAAACACCATAAACTGAATTCGTTGACAGTTAGTCTCGAACCAATGACCCTGTGCACCGAAGTGCGCGCACTAACCATTACACCAGCCATATTACTCTAAATTTTGCCTACCAACTAACAATTTCAACTCCTAAGAAAATCTTGATGTTGAAAAAATTTCGGGCTTGCCCCTCCCTGACCGAAATCCTGGCTACGCCCATGCTCCTTAAGTTAAGGTATGTTTATAAATACGGCCCTATTATTCCTTAAGGGAAACCTTACTCCTTAAGTAGGGATTATGTATTGCGCCCATAATTTAATTTTTTAATCTATAGCGTATTTCCAAGCATAGCGTGTTTATATGTATATGATTGTGAACTTAATTTTATGGAGTTTATTTGGTTCTAAGAACATTTTGGTGTAAGTGTTACCGTTCTTGAAATAATCGCAAAAAAAAACTGATAAAAATCGCCTCCAGTAGCGGTTACTGCTTAGAAACATATGAGCACGTGAACTCCCTACATTCATTATAACCATCACAACGTAAAATTGTTTCCCTACTTATCATGAAACATTTAGGAGAAATGCAAATTTATACAGGGTGCCCGGAAACTGCCGCATAAACGCACCAGGTTGTGATTCTTTGTGTGATTTCCAGCAAAAAAGTTGTAGGGAACATACCCTCCATTCTTAACCCTTTAACTTCCACAAGCTTTTCAAGATTTTTAAAAATATCATTTTTTTATTTATTCAATAATGTTGGGGCTATTATTCATAGTGAAAACCGTTTCTATCGGCTAAAACTAGCCACATTTTCAGAACAACAAGTTTTCTAATTTAGGAGGACAAGTAATAATTACCTTTCATTCAATGGTTACCTATAGAAACGGTGTGTAAACACACAACAAGTTACACCATGCTTTTTATCAACATTTAAACATTAGTAATGTTATTAATTTTAATCTATTACTAATTTGTATTTTTAATAGAAAATAAATAACCTTTTTCTACGTGATTTACATTTAGCATTATTTTCTGATGTCGTAATATTTTCTATTTGTTAAGTGATTTTTGTGAATTGGCCGAAAGGTAAGACCAAATGTTTATTGACCTAAAACTTAATAATATTAATCGCAAACAAAAATGATCTCTATATAAAAATTTACGAGAGGCTATCGAAGCCAAAAAAATAATTTCTCCAGTTAAAAAAAAATTGATAAAGTACAAAATGTTACAATCAAGTTAGGTAGGTATTCGCATATTTTTGAAGAACTAGTCGCTCTTGTTTGTTTCAGTAGTGAACCCGCATTTAGGAGGTAACGAACCGCCACTGCCCGTTTAACCCATTCTCCCTTTTTTGAAGATTGCGGACTATCGGTTAGGACACTGTTAAAAACCATTAGCATATAGCACATATTTCAATAAAATAATCTCTTCCACTTTTCTCGAAATGTGCTCCCACAACTTAATTCTCCTATAACGCGAACATAATTTAACCAAACAAAAGGCAAATTTACTTATGAAAGACAATCTTTGCAATTGTTTCGCACCCTACTTGAGTTTTTCCAATCGAAAGACGAAAGCAAAATTTCCTATCTCTCCCTTTCATTCGGAGAGATCCAATTAATTTAATTTCACAAAACATTTTTCTGCAAATATAAATGTTTTTATCGACGTTACTGAAAAGCAACCGGACGTTAGGCAACCTCGTCCCAGGAAAAAAGGGGGCCAGAATAAAACGCATGAAATCGTACTTGTTCTGCCGTCTATGTATCTGTCCCTAAACAAAAAAATTAAACCATTCAATACTTTTCTAAAAATAATCTTAAAATGCGTAATGTAAACGCAAGGCATATGAAAATCTGCCTCATTTGCAGAATGAAAACATATTTTTCTGTGTCTACCATTTTTCTCTTACTCCAGGCCGTCATTGTGGGTTTTTTATCTCCGCAAAAATAAAAGATGCTTGAAATAGAAAAACACCACGAAAAAACACAATAAGCATTTAGGGAATGACTGATATTTCTTTTTAAGTATTTTTCCTCAAATCGAAACAGAAAAAGCAAAAGAATCTGAACCAGGACTCAGCAAAAAATACTGCAAGGATATGTTTGGGCTGTTGTTTTCCTTGCTTCTATTATTGTGTTGCGTACAATTTTCTGCAATATATATAGACCGAAAGGACTTAATGTCAACAGCTTTTTATTTAAGCCTTATTTTTCTGCTTTGGGTTGCCGCAAGGTATGTACATATTTATAATGGGAAGGGCGGATTTGAAAAAAAAAATTGATGACAAAATTATAAAATAATCCGATTTATTTGAACATTGTCGTTTGGCTATGCCAGTGAAACCGTTTTTCATATTCTTTCGAGGATTTGAGTTTTGCAGTGAAAACAAAAATTGAATTAGGTTTAAAGGAAATTAAAATGTGAAATGACTGAGCATTGGAAAAGATCGCTACTATTATTTGTCTAGCGAAAGTTATGCAGGTACAACTTGAATCGTCGTCGCTGAAATTCGATTCAATTCCCTTTTAAATGTATTTATTCAAGAAAACACAGAACAGGAAGGATGATACAACAGTGTACTATGGAAACATATACATCATACGTAAAGGATTCCTGTGAAATCTGCCGCATCCGTTGTTTTTTTTTTAAGGGGACTTTGAACAATTGCGTTTTTCTCTTGAGTAATAAATTTTTCATGAAAGTGGTCCTGTTCCGAATGATTGGCACGTTTTGCTGCTAATGCTTACTATTACGTAAACGTCCAAGAAACAACACAGCAGGAATGATTTGCAGTCAAGTGTTCGTCAACCTCTGAGTCAAGGTTTTACAGATGACGTGATCTATTTAAAAATTTAGAACACGAAAGTGAAAATGTGATTTTTGTACAAAACTTGAATCTTGAATTTTTCAAATCAATTCAGTGTTCTCTTCTAATTTAACTCAATCCTATTGGGCTTACCTACATTTGTTTTTAGTGGAGCATGTTGGTGAAAGATTCGAATTCAAAGAGTTAATGCTCAACCATGAATATCTTTATATCGCGGCATATCCTCTGAAATTGAGAACAATTACATTGTAATTTCCAAATCCATCCAAAAACCCGTAGCAACAACTTCGTTAATTATAACAGTCGAATTTACGTCAAGATTATTTTCCTTAATAAATGTTAAATCTCCAACACACTTTCGGCATCTTAGCTTCTTCCATATACTTTCATTCATGACTTATCTTCCCTTAAACGGTCTGTGATCATTTTCTGTCATTTTGACATTTATCTGACATTAAATTTCACCGCATCATCATCCAATTTGACCGATATGGGTTGTTACTTCAAATCCAAACGATGCTTTAGTAGGGAGCACTGAAAATCCGCTTAAACCGTTTAAGTAACCCTTATCGGTCGAATTTGTGGCTATCCTCTTCTCGACATTGTATACCATCCGTGTCGTGCCATTCAATATTTTAAGCATCTGACAAAATTCGCTGCATCCTCTTGCGGTCGGTAAGGCTATTAAGTAACACTGTAGAAACTAAAGCTTGTACTTGTTTTCATTCACTTTCAGGATTCTAGATAGGATCATACCGAGTGCTGGAGGAGAATATCTTTGTGAACTATGAAATCATCGCTGTTGGAAATACAGTCTACTCGTAGGAGTCACAACTTACAACACTGGATGATGGCTATCTTAACATTTATTACTGGCAATCTTTCGGTAGCTGAAAAGGCTGAACGGTCATAACGTCATTCGGCTGGACAAAATGGCGAAATTGTGCAACTTGTTGAAGTGAAAACAGTTGAAAAGATATTTGTGTGACAACGAGATGGGAATATGGTATAGACGACGCCACGAGAGAAAAAGGATTTTACGAGAGATGACATCGGAGAACTGTGCAATGATGTGAATCCAAGTATCCAAGCAAGAGTCTCATTTAGTGGAATTTAATTTTACTTGTTGTGAACGGAGGATCGGATTTTAGTTTTGGTTGTTTTTAATGTGATTACTCTGGGGATTTTATTATTACAAATATTTGCAGTTATCGTATAATTACGTGTATGATTAAAAATTTGAAAAATTTCTACAAAAATTATGTTCTATGTCAAATCCATCGCCTTATTCAACAAATTACTGCGAAACAAAAGCACCATAGGTACACTTAACGCACACTTTCATAGAATTGCCTGCTTTCAAAATCAGCCATGCATTGGTAAAAGGGGAACAAACACGACGTAGATGGAAAATTTCACAAAAATATGATTCTCGCCTATACACAAGAAAAAAATTGTTTCGCGCGGAAATAGCAAACATAAAAGCCAATTTACATGAATTCAACGATATTGCACATTGCTATAGATGAAATTGCTCTTTTTTTTGGAAGCATTATTGCTAGCGATGATACTTGTTCCGGGCGCTTGCATCCAAACTTCAGTTGCATACGTATTGAGCTGCATACGCGAGGTCACCGTCAATAGAGCAACCATTTTTTGTATAAATTTGCACTTGGTGATACACCTGCTCTACACTATACGTAACATGTGACACGCGAGTCTATGCCATATTGGATATGCACAAACACTTGTTAATATGTACTGCAAAAATGAAGTTTGCGGAAATGGAATTGATGAAAAGCTCAAAATGGCATTGGAGTGCATTCAATCGAGCATGCTTAGCATCGCTGGAGGTTGGCTTGTGATTCGAGTGGTAATAGAATTACGTAGATAAACAAGTGAGGGAAATTCATATCCTTTGTTATTGAATTCAATTAGGCCAATATTAAAAGGGAAATATTCCCAGGATAGATTTACTATGCATGCTAAGGACGCCTTTTACCACCTTTGACAAGGTGGTCACAGAGGTGACATAAAAATTATTATGGGGGATCTCAATGCTAAAATTGTGTCTGACAATGTTGGATTGGAACATTAATGGACAATCACGGTCTGGGTGTCAGGAGCGACAATATGGTGACTTGTTTGTGGAGTTTTGTAACTCACATCAGCTTGTCATGGCGGCACCCTGTTCAAACACAACACTTGCCATTTAGCAACCTCGATATCTCCAGATGGTCGACAAGAAGACCAGATTGACCATATATCCATCTCCAAAACATGAAGGAATTGTCTCATGGACGTCAGGGCAAAGCCTGGTGCTCATGTAGGCAGCGATCACCAACTTGTCATGGCAAAAATTCGATTGTGGACCGGTGCTATTCGTCGCACACAAAACGAGCGGATATTGCCACGATTCAGTGTGCAAAAGCTTAAAGAACCATCAAGAATACGTGCAGCTTCTAACGCATTGCACGATAGCCATCTCACGAGATGCTCACTGAAAAAACTGGGCTATCTATAATTAAGAAACTCTTTTCTCATTTGCCAAATTCTTGAATTTAGGCAAAATTTCTCAAAATGTGAAATTTTCTTCTTAAATCGATCCTATCTACAAGCTCGTGGAAAAGCTTTATTTTAGCTTTAGCTTATATTGGAGCGTTGTAGTAGATTAGTCAGAAGTGTCTCTGGTTCAGTGGGTAGCGCGTTTGACTGGGAAGAATGGGGTTACGGGTTCGATGTTGGTTGGATGCAAGCTACTTTTTTTATTTTTGTTTAGATTCTCTTGTCTTTTTCATAAGAAAAGTTTGCTTGATTCAAGGTTACTTTTCCTTAAAGCGCTGCTATTGGCATTTCACTTGGATCAGTGTGACTAATACTCAAATGAAGAGAAATATTTCTTGGCTGTTTTTTGTTGTCTTTTTGTCTTGATTTGAGCCATATTTTCTTTACTTTAGCAGGCGATTTGTTCAGTGCTCCTTCAATAGATGATAGATGGAACATCGCAAAGGACATTTTATATCGTGTGGCGAAACATTTGTGGGCAGACTTTAGCGAGGCAGAAGATCATTTATCAGCGACGATAGAATGGTATCTGATAACTGCACAGAAGAGAATTAAAGAGCAATTAAACTCGGCTACTGACAGAGTGGCGAGCAGCCATTTTGACATGTGACTACAGCGCGAATTCGTTAGCAGCGGAGACTGGGAGAAGTATTATACCAGAATGAATTTCACAACTTCTTGAAATATTTTCATCACTCGTTCTTTCGATGTGACGTGGTAAACATTACATTTTGCAATTACATTGTATTTTTGAATTTGAGCTTAATAAAGCAAGTAATTAATAGTAGTTTTTGTGTGTTGTCATTGCCACCAACGTTGGAAACAGGGGCGGCGCATAAGGGCCCGCAGGGCCCGCGTGGGGGGTAGGCCCACGAGATTTAGGGGCCCAAAAGCGACATGAAAGATTCCTCGATGAATAAAAACAGCACGACTGAGAAAAATAACACTCCGATGTAGCTATTTTTTGTAGTAGACAAGAAGAGAGATAGACTTTTCGAAGTGAAACAAATACTAAATAAACATAAAACATTTCATGTTTTCCTAACATTTTTAAAAGTTCATCGAACAATCAGGATTCACAGATTTTCACAAAAAAAAAATTCTAGCGTTGAAAAAGTTTCTTCATATTTTTCTTATCATTCACAGTGCATTAAAACTTTGGCCTTCTTTCATAGTTCACTTGAAAATATCTCGAATTCAGTACATTTTTCATAAGTAAAAGTATGCAATGAAAAACACATCATTTTGCGCTGTTTTTGTTGTGAAAAGAAAAGTTAAACTTTCAAAATTGTTCTGCTTAATTTATTCGAAATTTATCTAAAATAAAAAGTCTGGTTTCGGCTCTATGGACACCGTATAAGCCTCCATCATGGAATAAATTTGATCCTGGTATGGCTGTGACATTTGCTTTAACTGTAGCTGCGGTTTGTAATCCAACCCTCAACCCACCCTCCTCCTTGCAAGATGCAAGTACCATATGGCCAAAACAATTTTTTAATTGCCTCTTCAAATAGATTATCATAAAACATTTTTTAAGATATAGTTCCTTTTCTATAGGGTGTTTATACCGGACTAAATTCC
Organism: Microchrysa polita; assembly: GCA_949715475.1. Lineage (NCBI taxonomy): Eukaryota > Metazoa > Arthropoda > Insecta > Diptera > Stratiomyidae > Microchrysa > Microchrysa polita. The sequence continues at coordinate 14,489,923 of OX454419.1, forward strand.
AGTCAAACTAATTAGTACGGCCTGTATATGTCGTTGAAGACTAAAATATTTTGTTTTGCTAGCGGTATATACATGGTCATTAGGGCTGTGGTGCTGAGGCGCCATTAGGTTTGACTGGAGTCTTGCTAGGAGTTCAGGCTGCGCTACGGCGCCCAACATCTGGAATGAGACCCACTAGTATCGTGGAGAAATTATCGAACTAACTGGGCTCACCAACGTGATCTAAGGTCAGTAAATAGTAACAGACACTTTTCTAAAATCACAGAAAAACGACGTCTTATACACAGATAAAATGTTCAAGAATGTTCTAATCGGAGCGTAATGGGGTAAATTAACTGTCACCAACACCTATTGAGGTCAATGCTGGGCTGTGTAAGCTTTTTTATTTTAAAATAAAAAAATGCGATTGATGAAATCAATAATTTAATAAAAGTTACAACAAGCACATCTTTCTCAATATAAGAATGCAAAGAGTCAAAATAACTCTTATAAAATTTATTATACGACGTTCCTAATTTTAGTAGAAACACCGTAACTTCAAACATGTTTAAAAAGAGTTGGTTTAAGCGTGTTTTCGATTGATTGCACTCTGCTTTTCTCTCAGTGTAGGGGGGCCCACTCAAGAAATTGGCGGGAGGGTCACGAGTGAAGTCGTTCCGCCACTGGTTGGAAACATCATTTCATCTTATTTCCTGTTGTCAATCGTACACAAATCGCTACAACAGTACAGCCAAACAACAACTGAGGACCGAGTACAGTTCTCTTCAAAAAAGAGTGCAAAGAAGCGTAAGACGTGATAAACGCAACAACATCAATACGTTAGCGTTGGAGGCAGAATGTTTGGCTTAGCGTGCGGTGACAGTGGGACCCTTTACACGCCCATAAAGCGACTGACTGACAGATCTTTTACCCACAAGCATACTGTAAAAGATAAAGACGGGTCTCTGCTATAGTCACAGGCTGGAGGGAGCATTTCATGGAGCTCCCTAACAACAACTTAAACCCTTCAAGTCCACCTCCACCGCAAATGGGAAGAACTAATACCCGTGTACCATCCAAGCTGGAAATAACTAAGGCCCTTAACCCTTTCGGACCTATTTGGACACATATGTCCCGGCGAAAGTTTGGTTTTAGCTGAAAGAAAAATTATCCATTAAATGTGGTTTAAAGGCGTCCCTTCTGGTATTTTAACGTTTAGATAATTATACAAAAATACGTTTGTCCGCAGTTTGATACCCAATTTGCACAGTTCTCGTTTCAAAGTGCAAGCTCTCGCACCTGACGTTCATCATATTCAGAAATACGGTGTTATTTCGGTCAAAATTCAGTAGGTATAGGCACAATTTTTATAGGAGAAAAAGTATATTTACATGACAATGTTGTAGTAATTATGTAAGTTTATTATTTATTCCTTACATATATGCTTTTTGTGTATTTTCTTTTTCGGGACCTATGTGTCCCATCGGGTTTCTTTGGTGGTACTAATATGTCCCACTCAGTGTTTGGGAATACTTTTCATTTTCAAATTAAATTATAATAAAAAACCTTTTCCTAAGGTGTCCTTCAGAGTATCTAGCGGAAACTAATAGAATACGAAATATTAGAGCATGTGATAGAGAATTATGCGTCCTGGGATTATTTTCACGGTAATTTTGACGTTGGAACATCGGAACATATATGTTCCATCTAAAAAACCGGACGTGACATAGGTGTCCCGACCCCCACAGGCCCCCCCTAGAGGAGTTGGGGCTACAATTTTGTACCTCCCTATATCTAATATCCTAAAGATGATTCCATTAATAAAGCCTTTCTAAATCTGCTAGATTTTTTTAGGTTCGAAAGGGTTAACCTTACGGCGGGTGCAATGCATCTGACAGATTAAGTGCATCAAATAGGATAAAACGAAGTTTCTGTATGGTTTACACTCTTATTTATTGTTGCATTGTCTTTTTCAAACAGTTTAAAATTTTAGAAGCAAATTCTGGCTCGCAAAGTTTTATACCCTTCACATTTTAAATTTTCTAAGAATAGTCCGATTTCAATCGCTTCAATTTAAAAAAAAAACCTCCAACAACTCGACCGCTTAAGGGCGCGTACACATACAGTGCGACACAGAGCTTTTCCGTGCCGGGCGATGCGATGCGTTGTGTGAACACTTCTTGCTATGTCGGCCGGGGCGATGCGATGAGATTTGTTGCGAGACAATGCGATTTGTTTTCATGGCAATAAAACCTGATTTTTCAATGGATTTTATAATGGCGCGGCGCTGCCTCGTACGGTTAACCGCTGTTTGATGATGATATGGGTATGATTTTAGATCGGCCTCGTGAGTTGCCGCTTCAAGTATATCATCATCTGTATTTTCTATATACATACCTACATACGTGTCGGTATATTTATGTATAGTACAACACTATACATAAATGATAATTGAGGGTACAAATTTTGGTCGCTGATTCCGATTTTGAGGTCAAAAACAAGAAAAAAAAATAGGGTTGCCGCCCCAAAATGGCACCCCCTATTTTTTTTTGGGAAATACTTGTCCAATCGACGTGGGAAGAAAAACTAACATCATTATGGGACGCTGATTCCAAATTTGAGGTGAAAAACAGACCCAAAATGGTACCCCGGTTTTCTGGAGAATACGTCCAAAATTTTCTTAAACGTTTACTTCCGCTACAAACCAGGTTGTGCTGCAGTGCCTATTTCTACAACTGTTTCTTCATTGATATTCATAAATTTGTACAAAAACAATTCTTGCCAAATCCGAATTCCGCCCTTTTTTGTGGGTAAGCGTACGCTACGAACTAGGTTGTTCTACACTGTAAATTTCCATTTAATAGAACAACCCTTTTTTATACTTCGTACAACAATCTATTCATTTAATATATACAAATCTATAGCACTATACACATGATCATCGACACGCATGTATGTGTATATGTATATAAAAATTCCATATGGCAATCGAAGTCGATCTGAAAACAAATCACACTCTCTTAGCATTAAACAGTGTCAAACACCACGAAACCAACCTCCCCATTTATATGGACATACATACACACAATACACCATGCCACTACGAAGCCGATCCAAACACAAATCGTATCCCCCGTGTCGCTGGTAGAAGATTACAACCGCGACAATGCGCAGTGCATCGACTGAACAACATGGTGATTCAACATGCAATAGTTCTGCATCGTACAACTTCGTGCCACTACGAACCCGATCTAAACACAAATCGTATCCCCCCTGCCGCTAGTAGCAGATTACAGCCGCGACAATGCGCATTGCATCGGCTGAAACAGCAAGGTGATTCGACATGGAAAAGTTCTCCATCGTACAACCCGACGTCGCATAGCAAGCAGTCTGAATGGTACAAGCAGGTTCGTGTTGATTCCTTTAAATGCTAAGAAATTTTTTTTTCTTGTGATCTGGGTTGTCATCCGTGTGATATTAGGGGAAAATGCTGCCACGAGAAATAATTGTTGTTTCTTGTTGCACTTTTTGCCCCATTTAAGGGCAAGGTCTGCTAATCGTTCTTTTAAAGGTTTTTGTCTGCCTTTGGAAATATAAGCTCAGAACAGTGCTTTCAATGATATTCTATTCAGAAGGAATCGCTGGTGATGGCCATCCGTGTGATATTAGGGGAAAATGCTACTATTTATATTAGTTTGCTGTACTATATTGCCTGTGAATTTACTTGAAAAATTTCGATTGGTAAGTCAACCAGGTTGTAATTGGTATTTTGAAGTACTGAAGTACTGAAAGTTGGCTGAAGTACTGAGGGAAGTGTCTGGAAAATATTGAGGGTCTTACTGTACCTATATAGCATGATGGAGTTAGCGTTATTTTTGTAGAAGCTCATTTTTTATACAAATTTCAAATTTTGGAGCGTGTCTGCCACCATGTTAGCCCCCCAATTTTTGTCTGCCTTTTGGAGTATACATGCGGGGCTCGTCCTCTATGAAATGGTATATGAATCACACGCAAGGAAATAGTTGCAAATGTTTGCAACTATTAACGACTTTGGGCTCGTTTGCCACCACTTTGGGAGAATTCACATTGTAAGACAAAACCGGACGGGTAAACTTGCAAGACAAGAACCATCGTTCTTACAATCTGAATTGCACAATGCTTGTCTGCTGGCCACTACAAAAGCTCTCGCCGGGTGTTTGTTTGTGCTAATAAACGGACGGCGAGAGCTTTTGTAGTGGCCAGCAGACAAGCATTGTGCAATTCAGATTGTAAGAACGATGGTTCTTGTCTTGCAAGTTTACCCGTCCGGTTTTGTCTTACAATGTGAATTCTCCCTTTAGCCTCACTGAAAGTGTCTGCCATCTTCATTTTCGTTATCAGTGGACCAAGTACTATGATCGTGCAAAGCACAAACAGTGAGGAGGAAATATGTAGTTGCAAATTTTTACTGTCGGCACTTATTTTGTTTTTATTCGAAAATGTCTTCTATGCAGTGTCGCTAAGAACTTCCATAATGTAACAGACGGCTAACATTATTGTCTTTCATGACTACAAAGTGTGTACACAACACCGAACTGTATGTAACTGCACATTAACACGAAATACAAATGGATGACGTAATTAATCTTAATAGCAGTTAGTTGATTGTCCTTTTCGTTAGAGAGTTTTATCGTTTATGATTGTCGCGGACGCCGAGCGTTGACTCAAGTACTATTTACTATGGTGAAAGACTTAATTGGATGTCTTGTAATTTTCATAGACTAAAAGGATAATAAGGATACCCGTACGAAGGTACAATGATGGGAGAAAGAATGTGTCACTTTTATAATGAGACTTCATTTTTGTCAGTGTACCGACATAAATTTCAGTTTTTATATGCTTGACGAAGACGGTGAAATGTTTTACTACAACCTTTGAAAAATGGCATTAAAATAAAAAGGATAGTATAGTTAATTTCAAGTACACAGGCAGTTTCCTTATGAAAAATATTTTGCAATTATGTATGCAAGAAAATCAAAAAAGTAAATATTTAAAAAAGAATGTTGTTCTCTTTATTTAATTTTTTTTGTGGAAATATTTATTTAAAATACTCCCCATAGAAGTTATGGTTAAAAATTGGAAAGGCGGTCAACTTCCGATGATGTTTTTTTGGATATACCTACCTAGCTGCGCACGCACAAGGCTCTCAAGTTCGGAAATTCCAACGAAAGTATCCATTACCAAACGCAAAAAAAAAACATGAAAAAGTGACCTTCATCCCCGCGCAACTATCAATCCAAAGAACTTCCTTTCACAAGTCATTTCCTTACCCAAAAAAAACCTTCCAGCTCCGAAGAAAAAGCAGACAGGAAAATGTTTTCGGCTTTCCGTCAAATTTTTATGCGTGACCATAAGTTCCTTATTAAAGAACTTTATAGATGGAGTGTCACCACAAAACCGAAAAAAACGAACCCGAGCAACATCGAAAAACACATATCTTCCTCAATTTGTTGGGGGTGAATAATCCGACCATTCCATAATAAAACATATGCGTGCCGTCAGTGGCGCAACCAGGATCTTGTCCTGGAGGGGGCTAAAGCCATCCATATTACTAAAAATTGAGGCTACTGTCGCCAATTAGGTTATGGTGTTATTTTCCAGTTATGACACTATACAGTGGTTTTTCTTGTCCTTGAGTCTCACGGACTTTCCAGACCTGGTAAATGCTGAAACAAAAGAGTGCGAGTGAGGAAAGCAAGGATGCGACTACTTATTATGCGCAACAACCGATTTCGTAATCATCACTTCATTGAATACCGTTAGAGTGGATTTCTTCCTATAATTTCGGCTTAGATTTTGATTGGTTATTTTGATCTTCTTCCTACGTTTGTGGTACACAAAGAGAAAGAGTGACACGGCGCGGCGATGGGTCTAATACACTCGAAAAAAATTTACTCCAATAATAGGAGGAAACTTTTTTTCCTTCTATTATAGTAGTAAATTTACACCACTATATAAACGAGAGTAATTTTACGCTTTACGGTGTAAATATTTACTACAGAATTGGTGTAAATCTACAAACGGTAATAAGCAAATTTACACTGGAAAAAATACACCGGCAAATACGTAAATTTACATCCGGGTTTATGTAATTAATTAATAATATTTACGGCAGCCGGTTCTTCGATGTAAATCTTCCTGGAGCTCCCCGTTATTCCAACGGCCAAGAGCTGCCCCGTTCGGTGCAAGAGCAGAAAAGCGCTACAACAACAACAATAACATGATGCTCACATGAAGGCACTTCGGACGGAACAGACTTACTGCACACAGAACAAGCCACTTGACAGATACAGGAAAATGCAATAATGCACAAAATTATTGTAACACACTTAGTTTTACACAAATGCAGGTATAATTTTTTACACCAAAATCGTAATATTACATGAAAATTTCCTTAAAATTATTGGTAAATATACACTGAAAATGTAAAGTTACACAAAAATAAAGTAATGACACATCTTAACACCAAATGTGGTGAAAAATTACACCAAAATTGAGTAATATTAAAATATATTTGTAATATTACACTATCTTGTGGGTTTGCTAGAAATTTGGTTGAAAAATAAACGTTTATTGTAATTTTGCTAGAAAAAAGGTGTAAAATTCAACGAGTTTTCGATGTAAAATTCAACCTTGTTTTTACAGTGTATGCAGATTTGCTGAAGTTCGGCGAATATTTTTCCAATCTTCTCAGGTGAAGTATATCAATTAGAGGACTCTATCTATCAATGAACGAAAGGATTCCCAATGTGAATTTGTGAATTAATTAAGTGATTTTTACGAAATATCGTGCAGTAATGCTTCCTTCTTCATGTAGGTACAGCAGGCCAGCCACAAGTAAAATTCATTGAGGCAAGCACCAGCCCAATACAAATTTTGCTTTGCTTTTATCTTGCTTAGCATTAGCAAAGTTCTGTACAAATTTTAATGAAAAAGTACATTTTCACTGATTTTTGCTAATAAGATGTTTAAGCCTTCGCAAATATTTGTAAATTTTTTTCCGCTGAAGGACATTTAGCACAAAAGTTGATCATGTGCTTTATTCTCATCATTTTTATTTTGTAATTTTTCCCGGAAAATTTCAGGGTCTGGGAGGGGCTTTAGCCCCCTTAGCCCCTCCCGTGGTTGCGCCACTGCGTGCCGTAGTATCTAACGAAACCTTATACGATGGCGGTAGGGAAGAAGTAGGTAAGTCCAAACAACAATTTTTTCAGGGCAGCGAATTTAAAGTTTACTTCCTTCTCCAAAATCATGGAATGGCTACATTAGTGTAATTTTTGGTGGAATAGTAAATTTTCATCCATATTTGCGTATATCATTAATTTTCGTTAAAATATGTATCATGGGAGGAAAAACTAGACTTACCTAATTATGCACCAGCTACTTACCTACTTATGCACAACACTTTAATGGTGATAAATAAAGTTAACATTTTTCATACTAATAATAATCATTTATTTTTACAAAAACCGTTAAGTAGGTAATATTCTAATGTTTTTTTCTAAATATATACATAAGTGACAAATTTCTCATAAAAAGTTTCGCATAAAAAGTTCTTGAAGCAACTTAATAATACAATTTTCGCTTTTGATCCTTAAATGTAACTTCCCATGTCAGTTTTTTTACTGCAAGAGGCAATTATAAAGCCGAACCTTGCCATTAGCTCAGTACCTACAGAAAATTCTACATGTTACATGAGGGATGAGTCAACTTTGGTAAGAAAAACTAAGGCAAATAGTTTTATGTCTTTCTTCGTTTACAAAACTTACCATCTAATGTTGAAGAAGTTCCTCTGGATCTACATTAACTTCAATCAAATCGGGATCTTTCGGGTCAGTGGTGTCCGTTTTCAAATTTTTATAGAACTCATGGAATGTACTATCAATAAGTGGAAGCAAGTCCATGATGTCCTTTTTTTAGCTTCACTTATCGTCACTGGCCCAACTAATTGTAATTTCACGTGTTTATTAATTTTGCCCCTACCCCGGAACTTCATCGCATTGAACTCGTTGTTCGTATTTAAATTATTTTTGAAAAAAAAATGCATTTCATTCTGCCTATATTGCAGCCATTGGATTGGCATCCAAATAAATTTCTGTCCGGACAGATCAACTTTTTGAATAAAAAAGGACCTCCTTTTTCCCAAGAAGGGCGAAATCGTAAAAATTTTCTATTTCCATTTTCACTACAGTAAACGGATTTTTATTTCTAGCAATCCGAACTAATTGCAACCAATCATTTAAATGGTTAATTTTCATGTTAGTCGTTTTTTTTCTTTTTTCAATTATAGCATGATCATTATCACATTCCATATGAGTGTGGCCGCTTACCAAAAATTTATGGTTAATAATTTTAATATTTTTAATTTTTTGCAGTATATACAGAAACATTTGCGGAAGAATGGAGTTTTTGTTTTGTCCCCCGCATTGATCAGAATAGAAGGTCACTTCTTCAATATGTGATGGTAGATTTTGAAGATGTTTAAAGAGACAAGAAGCGATTTGATTTGCTCCTCTTCCTGATATTGACTCATCCCACATGTAGCATGTTGATTCGTCTGTGGCCAGATCATGAATGGTCAAATTAAAACTCCATAATTGCCTCTTGTAAAACGACACTGACGTCCGTAAATACGGTGTTGGCAGACATTGCTGCAAGTCAAATGCAAAAGCTTTCTTTGCTTGGTTCGTTTTAGCATCCAACTTATCTATCCGCTTGGCTGCATAAGCTGCTTCAGCAAGAGCTTGGTGCTCGTCTCTTTGGGAAATAAGGGAAGATTTTTCATCTCCTGACGATGACGCTATTTTTAAATGCAAAATATCACATTTGTGGCACGTATCTTTTTTTGGTTTTTTAAAACTTAAGTTCATCTGATGAAAGCATTGAGAGTAAAGGGAAAGTGAAACAGGGTTAGATTTACTTTCTTTGTATAAATTATACATCTTAGCAATATTTAAATCGGAGGATAAATATTTTTTCGATGAGTGTTCTCGGCAGTAATGACTCTCGTATGCGGGAAAAGATTCTATGTGTTGTCTTATTTCATTAACAACGGTGTCAGTGCGCTTATTTTTGGGAGGAGCAAGGCCACGGCGATCTAGGTGTACTATTCCGGACGAAGACATTTTTTTCTTTTTTAAAACAAGTTCGACAAAACCTTTTCTTTCTCCTAATGTTTTTACAAGGCAACACTTACATATATCAATTTGTTTACTATTTACAACAAGGTTATAGGAGCACGAACAAGTTCGCGTGATGGTGGGATTTAATTTCTGAGTTTTTTTATTTCTAATAGTTATCAGAGATGCCACATATGATGCTCTCCTATCCCGACTTCCTAAATTCCAGTACTCTTCGAAACAAACTCGTCTGTCTTCGTCGGGAATTCTTATGGAACATTTCATCCGACAGGTAGTTAATTCACCCACAGACCTTGAACGGACTGTTTTACCGGCAGAAGATAAATATTCTTTACCAATATTTCTTAATGTTTTCCTGCATCTTCTGGCCTCTCTCGTGGTGTTTTTCATCGGAATGCGCTGATGCTCTACTACGCTCTCACTGTGGACATCTTAAATGTAAAAAGAAAATATTGAGCACAGAAACCCAATATTTATTAAGTATTTTATACTTATAAACCAAAATAGCAAAATAAAAGCGTGTATCGCAGAAATACCTTGCACTCTTTGTTCATAACCTGCCAAAGGCGAGCTTCCGGAATCGGAAAATTCATAATCTGAAACCATTATCACTTAGTGACATCTTGAAAAGATATTTTTAAGTACACTACACACCAATAAACTAAAATTCGTTTGAATATTTACCTTGCTATATTCAATACAATATTCCAATTGCGATACAATTTTAAAAGCACACCAGAAAAAGAACAATGCAATCACTATACACTCAAACGGTAAATTTTGACAATTTCCGTTTCCGATAGCATGTTCCTTTTTTCACAATAATTATTAGAATTGTTGTGAACACAGAATAGCAGCAATAATCATAATAAAAATATTGTGAATGTTAAAATTTCGAATATGGAAAACGGCATACTCTGGCGTTTAGCTTACTGAGTACAGTATAGTCGAAAAAATATTTAACCCTCGATTAGAGTTATATGTATGCTATTAAACATATCGTTTGAAACAATTTAAATTAAAAATTGGACATGCCACTTATTCAATCATACCACATTCTATGATTTTTGTGATTCAAATAGTTTGACCAGTGTACCAAATAATCCAAAAGGCCTGTCTATTAAGATGAAGGCAGGCAATACTTCAGTAGATAATTTCAAATTTTATAGAAAAATTAAACATATCTCATTATTAGAGAGTTTTAGCTTATCGTCTGAAATAAAACGACATAATTTGACATTCAATATAAAATATCGCTTGCTTTCCGTATACGAAACAAAATATCTTAATTTTACATGTCCCAAGTAGGCATGGGTGTATTTCCGTATATTTGATGTTCTGGAAACAGTCGAAATTGGCGAAATAATTTGTCGTTTTTTACACCTATGCCTACTTAGGACAAGCAAAATTAAGATATTTTGTTTCGTATACGGTAAGCAAGCGAATTTTTATATGGAATGTCAAATTATGTCGTTTTATTCCAAACGACTTGCTAAAACTCTCTATAATTTCTTTCTTACGATTTCGCAAAAAAAATTATTAATATCATAGTAACATTAACGTATAAATTTATGAATTTATCATTAAATTGAACTCTGTGTATAAGTAGGTAACTAGCTGATATGCTCAACGGTCGTTGGGAATAACTAGGTAACTCGACTTATCTAAAGTTGATCGTAAAACGAGAAGTTACCTAAATATACACAATCGATTTGTACTGTTATGTCTTTGATTTGAGGCTCCTGATTTCATACACATATGTAATACGAATTCTCCTCTTCGAAAATGTATTTATCTCATTTTCGGAAAAATTGGACTTACCTACTTCTTCCCTGTGGCCATCCATATAATGTATAAAGTGAGAGCTTGACTGACCGCAAACAAACCCCTTTCGACATAATTATTGCCCAGAAAAAAGGATGACTTGAAATTGAAGAAATTGTACATGTATGTATTTCGATATAACAAAAAAACATAAGGCCACGCAATAAAAAAGTTTTATAGATTTAACATACAGTAGTATCGTTTACACATTTGTGGAAAGAGTCCTTTTAGTTGGAAATTGCCGGATGGGCATATTGATGGTGCAATTGGATGCGACAAGGAAGTTATATGATAGGAGGATACAAATGTTGAATGAATGGAACACATTGGAAATACGATCAAAATAATAATTTTCGCAATTAAAACAAAGAAAATTATTTTATAATCAAAAAGAATGTTTTAGCAAGTCGTAAAAATGCTAAAACTTTTAAAAAAGATTGAAATATTTCTCGGTCAGCGTATCCTAGAATACCGTGAAAGGTGTGTTTCGCTTAATTTAAGCCAGAGGAACTCGATGTAATGACAATTCACAACTTTATCATCACCTATTTCAATACGTAATACCGACTCGTACACCACAACCATTTTTACGACTTGCTAAAACTTTTTATTATAATGGGAAATTTATATAGTGTTTCTACTAAGTTAAAAACAAAAAAAAGGTTATTTTGACTTGAAAATTTTTAATATGCGGTAGGAAAAAAGTTAATTTATTCACTCGAACATTGATAAAAGAAATGGTCAAATCGTAACAATTGTAAAAGTACTTATTAATGGTTCCTAAAATTTTCGGTGTTAAAATAGGTGAACCATTTTATAAGATGCGAAAGCAGTAGTTTTCATTAAATTAAATGTGGCTCTGTGGCTCACTTGGTTGAGTCGCACTCTACGATGCTAGTAATCTAGAAGTCCGGAGATCGAATCTCTAACTTTAAATTAACCTTCGGGCGGGCGCAATGCATCTGACAGATTAAGTGGCCAGTTTTTGTAACGCCAATCAGCGATACGAAAAGGGAGAGATCTGAAACTCACAGTAGCTTAATCTTTATCGATCAACTATCCAAAGCAGTTTTCAGTTTATATCTACCATATGTCTGAGGGGCGGGAGGGGATGAAATAATCTCTCAGATGTATTGCGCCCGATTGTGTTATTTTTCCGTTTCTATGAAAATTTCCACATGTTATACTCTTCACATTGCGTAATAACGTTGTGTTGACTTTTAGGTTCACCAAATCGTTAAATAGTGTGTTTTTAGTAAAATAAGCTCACATTTTTTAAGCGGTCGAGTTGTTAGAGGTTTTTTAAATATTGAAGCTATTGAAAGCGGAATATTCTTAGAAAATTTAAAATGTGAAGGGTATCAAACTTTGTGAGCCAGTTTTTGTTTCTAAAATTACGTAGAACTGTTTCAAGAAGACAATGCAACAATAAATAAGAGTCTAAAATATACAGAAACTTAGTTTCATCCCTTTTTCTGCACTTAATCTGTCAGATGCATTGCGCCCGATCGTGTTAGGATTAGTATTGCGCCCGCCGGAAGGTTAATTTAATTATAAAAAAAAACACTTGTTTCGAATCTTAAAAAGGATACGTATATAAGCTATTTTGACATACGAAATATGAAGAAGCAGTAAGTGTTTATACCTAATTCTGTGCTGAAATTAAATTAAATACTCAATCATCTCTCAATTACATCCATGAAATAAACTTCAAATGAAACTCTAAGCATCACACTAGGGCTTAGGAAATAAAATTGTCAAAAAGCTTCATAAGATTCAAAAATATGTATATTCGCTCGAGGAGAGTGAATGGTATCTAAATTTCGACCGCGCCCGAAATTCGTCTCGGTCGTTAGAATGCCTGTGTAGTTGCCTCAGATGCATACAAATCGATGGAACATTTTATTTGGAACCACAGAAACAACAAATTTTTACAGACTGCCTCCGCTATACGTTACCGTTAAGGAGATTTTCACGAAAATAACCAAAAATACCGAAATCGTAAGGTTTAGAACCTCATAGAGCCCTTAGTACTGCACGTATCGATCTAAAATTTGAACATTTAATTAAGCGTTGTAAAAACTTCTAAGTCGCCATATAGCAGTTTTCGGTGCACATTACCGTTATAGAGATATTCACTAAAAACTGCTTATATGGATGTTTGGACCCTCATAACTTCCCTAGCGGGGCTCCCATCGCTGGGGACTTTTGATGTCACACTAACAGCCACACGAGCTACAAATTTGCCTCAGATGGGTTCCTTCTATAGAGGTTCCCGTTATCAAAAAATTTCCGAGATACGGTTTTTTGTTTAGATTTTACCTCTAATAGCTTCCTTGGGGGTGTTCGCATAGATGAGTTGTTTTGGCATTTGAATTTGAAGTTACAGAAGCAACAAATTGTTATAAGATTCCTTCCCGAATGCGTTCCCGTTATGAAGAAATTCACGAAAATAACGAAAAATACCGTTATTGTACGGCTCGGACCCTCATAGCGCCCTTAGTGTTGCACGCATCAATCTGAAATTCTGATATTTAATTAAGCGTTATATAAGCTACAAATTTGCCGTGCAACAGTTTTCGGTGCACTTTACCGTTATAGAGATATTCCCCAGAAACTGCTTAATTGAAAGTTTGGACCCTCATAACTTCATTAGAGGGGCTCCCATCTTTAGGGACTTTTGGTGTCTTACTACCAGCCACAGAAGCTACAAATTTCTCCTAGAATACCTTAGAGCGCACTCCCTCGTCTTAGCATCATTTACGAAAAACCCCAAAAAATGCGTTTTTTCAAGGTTTGAACCCCCATAGCGCCCTTAACCCTTCTGTCGGCACAAAGGTCTGGCCAGACCTTTGGCACTATATTTTGGTCATAAAAGTGTAGAAGATGAAATCGCAGCGACTTCATATTTCATGATATCCTAGAATAATATGTTTAGAAGCATTTTACAAAAATTTGAAAAAAATCGGTTGAAGTTTTGAGTATGTTTTTGATGATTTTCAATTTATAGTGCTTTTTGATACCCAATAGGTCTGGCCAGACCTACAGGTTTTCTCCCCATTCTTCTCTTGAGGTAAAAGGTGCAAATTAGAGTTTGTTTTTTAAAAAACGAGAAAAATTATTAAACCGCAAAGTCCACTACGTATTATAAAGTTATATTAAAAAACACCTTTATGACTTTGCCTTTCAAAATTGTTTTATTTAAATAAATAATTTATAAAAATAAAACAAAGTTTTTAAATCGGATGCATTTCGACATTAGTGTCATCCTCAGCAAGTACTATATTACTAATTACAAAAAAACTAAAATTTTTTACATTGAAAAATTGAAACAATTGATGTTATGCGTATACATAGTAAATTTTATGGAAAGGATTTAACGATCTTTTACTGTTACGTTAATACGAAAAATTATTTTATTTTACATTTGGCTAATGGTTGAAACAATGTAGAACGTATCGGCGCTTCCATAGTGTTCATCATTACATCCCGGTTCAAAGGTGCAAATATAAAATTCTCTTAAAATTCTTCTATTTATGATGTTAGAATGTCATTAAAATTCAATTTGTACTATAAACGTTAAAAGTTTCTGAGATTTTTCTTTGAAAAGCCGTGATGCTCTGGAAATAAGTATACCTAATTTCATCACGTTTTATAACATCACCTAATCAACTGAGATTTGATTCAATGAAATTTAAAACCAGTTTTATTTCCTTTGTAATAGTTAGGACTAAGTACGAGAGACTTACGAACGTCTTTCTAAATAGATTTGATCAAGAAATTTACGAAAAATTTAGAATGAAATGATTTTCGTGCTTGAAAATTCCCTATTTCTTTCCACCTACTTCCCTAAATCTGCAGACTAATATCGAGGTAAAATCTACTAACAAAGCGCCAAATATTTGCCCAAAGATATTGGTATTGAAAAATGCGAACAAATTTTCTACTAGATATATGCCATGAAAATAGAGAAGCAAAAAGAGATGAAAATAAGGGAAAAACATGTTTATAATAAAACCACCTCAAAATATGTCCACTTAAAAACGTTGCTAGTGTATATACAAAAATGATTTTAATACTTTTATTGTTTAAAAATGGCAGTAAGGAATTGATAGAATGATTCCACCGATGAAAATTTCACCTTTTCTAAAAAATAAAAATAATTTCTCAGTAGGTCCAGCCAGACCTATTGGGTATATAATATGCATATTGTAGTAGGTGCCGACAGAAGGGTTAAGGCTGTACATATTGAAATGAAATTTGGCCACTTTCTTTAAGACCCCATAGGCTACAAACTTTCCATTCCATACAAAAGTTTCTAGTACGAGTTACCGTTATAGAGATAGTGTGAAACCTTGTTAAAAATACCGTTAGACCTTGTGGCGCCGTTAGGATTGCCCAAAACTATTCGGACTTTGCATCGTTTATTGAGAAAGAACAAGAGCTTCAAATTTGCCATACACCACTTTTTTCTATATGCTACCGTTATGGAAATATTCAGGAAAACCTGTTTTCGAGGGTCTTTGGCCCTCTGTAGCACTGCTAGCGGCACTCGTAGGGACGGGGACTTTTAGGGTCTCGTTTTGGACCTCGAAAGGAAGGCTCATGCAAAAATCCAGCTTTCCCCTAATTTTTCCGAAGTGAAATGCCAATTTTCCTGGGGTACTAAATGTTTTGCTGGATGATATTTGTCGAGAAGCATTTTTTACCGTTAACTAGGGTACTAATGGGCTCAAAATATTTGTTATTTATTTTTCGGCTTACCGTATAGGTATTCCGATAAAATTCGATTTTTTGTTAGATTTCAATAGAAAATTATAACAGCTATCTTCTTCTTCCTTGCCTTGTTCTTTATACCGCTCCATGGCTTCGCGTTGCTCGACCCGTAGGCACATCGCCCGTTTTGGCGATAATATATAATTAATTTAAATATTGGGTATTATTTACCATTATTATTTCCTTTAGACTGTTAATGTAGCCGTAGACTAAATAAATAAGGCCTAACTTCATTTTCTTATTTCTATTAGTATGACCTGGTCCCTGGTAAAAGATCTCATGTTTAAGGGTAAATTTCGTTTCTTTACATCACTTTTGACAATAAAATTGCTAATACTAGATTATTTCTATGAAAATAAACTGAATTATTTTGAATTGTTTTCGGATAGTTTGCATCTGTCGAAAATCCTCTACTTCAAACCGGAAATGGAACAAAGTTAGCCAAGATACAGTTACCAATATATTTTTAACGGATATAGTAATAAAAACTCTTCCAAA